>SNQN01002061.1:0-23889 GCA_008642245.1 Bassia scoparia | reverse complement strand
AGATTAGGAAAATAGACTGCAGCTCCGCATATTGCCAATTGCTTTGTTATCTTCGACCCTTTGCTAGCAATCGCACTATTTATGCTCACTTGCTCTACAATTAATGCTTCCAAGTCTTCTGACCTGGTTACTGTATGTGGCTTCTGTCTTTAGATATTCAGCTTATTTGTCGCCTCTTTGGCTGTCATCTTGGATGTCTTTGATAAACCTGCACTTAGCTTAGGTAGCTTTTAAAGCATTCAATGTGTAGCGTACAYCTTGAGAGTAATTTCGAGTAATTCGATGTCAAACTTATGAGATACTTTGACAATTTAAGATYATACTTTGAAAACATTTGACAATACTTTGTAAGCTTAAGATATACAATATTAGGGTAGCTACGTATTTCAGTAGCTTATTGCTATGCTTTTGCGCTTTTTTAACGCTTCTCACAGCTTGTTTGGCTCACAACAGGTTGCGGTTAGCCATCATGTCTTTGTGCTTTTCAACTTTTTACATTATCGACTTTTCATTCTGTGTGCTTTTCAACTCTTTACGTTTTTGACTTTTCACTCTGTGTGCTTTTCAACTTTTTACGWTTTCGACTTTTCATTCTGTGTATACAACTGCTTATGTTTTTATTTATGCATGCATGCTTGGCCAAAACTTTTCAGCTAACCATATTACTTGGATACATTTTTGTCTGTCATGTAAATACATGGCTTTTTACACTTTTCAGCAAAGTACTTCTCATGGCTAGCTACTGTTGTATAATACCTTAAAAATAATAACATTTTTTTTAAAAGCGACAACCGTTTCAGCTTCTTTGCTCTTCTTTTCCTTCTCGCATAATTAGCTTGTATATGCTCCATTCCCAAATACTTTGCCTATTTGGTATGAGCCTGACGACTAGGTCCTGACGCTTAAGTCCCGACAGTTAGGTCCTGACGCTTAGGTCATGGGCTAGGTCCTGTCGATGAGGTCTGGTGCTTAGGCCCCTTTTTTGTATCTGTAACTTGTGTACGATTTAGCTTATGATGCAACATCTTAGATTACAATGCAACTATACAAGTGTTTCTTAATGCATAATAACACATCAAATTTAGGGGAATCTAAATGATTGCGGCAGTAAGCTTTGATATGTATACTTTTAGCGAAARAGTGGAAAATCACATGAATCCATGTCTTTTGACGTTATTGCTTACATACTTGGTGACTTTTCAATCATTGTGAAACTTCGTGCAAACCATGTTCGGAGATTTTAAGCTATCAATAGCTAGAAAAGCTTGGACGTGTGCATCATCATGGGTATTTAATGGTTGGTGGGAAGCTGTCATGCAGCTCACTTCTCGACCTATCTGGTGTCTAGGACTTGTCATAAGTCTTGGGTAAACTTTTTACCTCGCATAGAACACTTTAGCTGTATAAACGATGTGCATGTTAGCTATACAAACGAAGTGCAATTAACGTTTTGAAACAATGTCTTAGCTCTTTAAAATTGAGGATGCAATGAAAATAACTCTTATTATAAATCTGTCAATAGAAAAGAAACTAAAGACATGTAAAAAGGATCGTAAGTAATATAAAAAGTTTTGTTTTTCTGTGTGATGAGTCAGGGTCATACTCTTTGTACTGCTTTTGACATCATTGAAAATTCACTTCACATTACTTAGACTATGCTGCTCATATTTTGGCTTTATCTGAACCTCGATAGGAAGCACGTCATATCTGAAATATGAAACCTGATAGCTAGCATAGCTAGCACCTAACACCTGCTACCTGCATCTGCAACCTGGCATCTGGCTAATGTGCGAACTTTGTTAGGTTCCATGCTAATGGAAACATCTATGAACAACTTTCTCTTTCCTTAAGGTGCTTTTTGTGAGAAACTCTGTAATCACAAGATTATACTACAATACACATGATAGTACAAAGACTATGCTTGCAACATGTTAGCTACAATTTTGGGAACGTGATGCGGAAGTGAACATTAGGATCAAATGTATAGCTATAATTGTTGACATGTTAGCTTTTTGGGTAAAAACTGTTGTAGATAAACAAGAATGTATATAGAACAGTAGCTATCTAGGTGTGTACTTAAGACGACTTCGGTCAATTATTATGATTTGCTCCAAATTACAATGCAAGTCATTGTCAATCACACAACTTTACTGTCACTTAATAATTCATATATGTTCATAAAAATCTCTATCATCATGATGCTAAAATTAAATTACTTGGACTTAACAATCCTTTGTAACCTTTCTCTCTACGTAGTTGGTCTATTAGCTTTGCGATAAGAATACATCGACACATCTTAGCTTGTGCTAATCCTTGGGAGCTTTAAGTTATAATCATAGTCGCTACTAACTCTCCCCGTTTTTTAGATGTTTCCATACCATTATGGAACGTTTTAAGAGTTATTGAAGTTGAATAAAATAGTTAGTAAGTTGGGTAAAAAGTTGAATAAGTTAGGTAAAAGAGTAAATGTGTGAATGAAATTTTATGGGAAATAGTAATTTTGGGTGAAAAGATTGGGTAAAGTAATGAAAGTTGACTTTAGAAAGGGGTAAGTCATTAATGTTAGAGTAAATAAAGTAGGTAAAATGTGAAAAAGTTATTTTTAGATTGGTTTGGAACAACTATTTAAAAACATCCCAAAATAGAAACTGGAACAACTAAAAAAAACGGAGGGAGTATCTTTATAACAATGGAGTTGTAAAACATGTTAAACATAAGAAATATCAACTTAGGGGCTTTATAACAATTTTAAGGTGAGAAATGCAGGTGTAGACATTTTACGATGGTCATGAGCAACAATAAATAATTTAGCTAATAGGCAATTATTGTGTGTCATGCGTACTATACGAGATACGTTTGTTACCTGACTTAAAAACATGTTTAAATTGTGATATGAATTTATCTTACTTGTCGTTGTTGATGATCAAAAGAAAAACTTTGTTAACCTAGCATTTCGGAAGCTGCACATGCAATAACTAAGAAGTTATCTGAAACTGGTGAACTGGACCTTCTCCAACCGGGAGCTAACTTGCCACTTAGGAAGCTATGCATCATTTTCTGGAAGCTACATTGACACCGAGTCACCTGCACAACTTAGTTAGGAAGCTACCTTGCTAGCTACAAGGTAAACCTGCACAACCTAGTTAGGAAGCATTATACTATGCGGCTTTTCTATCCAATTAAACTTATCTTTGAATGATCGAAAAGGTTTTCATAAAGTCRCGTGACAAGCTTACAAAGCAAATTTTATCAAGGAATGTACGTGTGTAGGCATGACAATTTTTACCTTTGTTGGTTACATGTGTTCGATGTAAAACATTTCCTTGCTACTAGCTTTGATATTCTAATCTTTACTTGCTGCTAGCTAGCTTCATCTTGGTGGCACTAGGGGCTAACCTCGATTAAACTAAGAATTCTAGCCGAGAATAGATTACCAAATTTAATTACTTTAGCTTAGTYGCGTTGCTACATTATACGTTGAGTTAAGCCCCCAAGGCGTCTTTACATGTATTTATGAAAAAACTTTTTTTTTGGGTTTATTGAAAGAAGACATTATGTTAGCATACTTAAGTCACAATTTAAAGCAAGTAATAATAATTAAATTATACTACCTTGCCTCCCTTGTGGCGACTTTAGGACAAAACAGAGTAAAAGCGTTTATTTATCAAATTCTAGCTTARGATTACCAAGCTTGATGGCAAAGGTGACGTTTGTTAGCTCACGATATATCGATTTCTCAGTTTTCGACAAAAGTGGCCACAAAGATCAATATACGTTAGACGAAGGACATGAGGCGTAAACACACATCATACAATAACGATTAATAATCAACTTAGTCATGCATATGCGACGTTGTATAACAATAGAGAAACAAATGAATTTAGCAACCAAACAGAGCAGGAGTTACTTGGCTATTTCGTTAGCTGCTGGGCTTCTGGTTTGATCTGTTGTCACCAATTGTTTTGGTGGCTGATAAGTGCATGAAGGCCTATTTTAGTCCTTATTGTCTCTCTACTCACCTCGGGGTATAAATTATTTTATGAATTAGTTTATTTATTTTTTAGTTTATTTCTTTACTATATTGTTTTATAGATATTTTTTCTTAATTGATACTTAATATTGTTTGTTTGTGTTTTTGTAGGAATTAGAAGGGAAAGAAGTATTGGGCCTAACTTATCAAATGCAAGTATTGCCACGTGAGAAACACAAGAAGGCAGATAAAGAAAGTTAGTCAAGGAAATATAAATAAAAGATAAACAAAGATAAAGAAAAAAAAGACAGGAAGAAGAAGTATGCGTGAAAAAAAAAGATAGAGGATCTGACTCATCAACAACAACTCACACGCAACAACTTGCATTTATCCTAGGTTTTTTTCTAACTAAGATATATATTACACACTCGCCAGTCAAACGGAAGGGAACACGACAACCAATTTAAGAGCAATGAGGTTAGGTGGTTTGAATCAAGATTTTGATTTGAGCAATTGGGGAGAGAACCATTGAAGGGAAGCTTAGTCTCGAATTCATAGGTCGAACGAGGACAACATGAATCGCATCGGGGTCGAAGCCCGAGTATCGATTTGGCTTTCTTGAGTACATATCATAAGTTCCTCCTCTTACTTAATTGTTTTAGTTAATTCCTTGTTAATCCTTTACTACTTAATTAACTTTTTTTGATTCGATTATTAGTATATATTTCCGGTTTGTTGTTACAATTTACTTGAGTTATTTTTCAATTTAATTAATATTTGATATTGCTTATACTTAATTATATCATTTGGCAATTATTTACTTGGTGCAAAACAATGGCCCCAAGTCCAATCCAATACAGTCGTTGGATTCGGGACATGGTACGAATCAGATCTGTAACCCAATTCGCCCGCATGTAGCGGCCTTACTCGGTCTCTTGTCAATTCCATTCATCACGGTTTTATACAATAAATACTTTTTAGCACCTTGAGCGTACTACCCTAAATTACTACGAAAGTGCGGTTTCTATTTAACACAAGGTAGCCTAAACCTAGATTGACTTGCGTTAATCAAGTTAAAACGGCCTAAAACGTTTCCATTATTAATCTGATTTTAAAGTGTGTCACATCTGATTTTCCGGTCTTTGTTTAGCAAATATAACAAATGTGTAACACTGCAATAATGCGAAATATATGAGATTCAAAACATATATAACACAATCTTACCTGAATCTTACAAACAAAACAAATGTTAGTTCGTAATAACGAGCGAAATGAATCGTCCGCCTTGGATCGCTATAACAAGGACAAACAAACACAATGTTAGTTCGTATATAGAGCGAAATGAACCTTCCGCTTGATGCTATACAAGGATAAGAAATCGTAGTATTGAAGTGTATATTATGAAATGAATAAAAGACGAACGAACAAAGAAACGTTGCTCACTCCTACATATTACATGGTAATTAATATAGTTTCACATTTTGTTATATATTATACTCGCAATAGTTATTAATTGATTGTTGAATGAGAAAGAGTGTTTTTAGTGGCGAGTAATTCTCAGAAATAATTTTTATTCGTTTGTTGAATCGAAACAGAATCGATGCTTAGAACTCAAGAACGTATGTATTTGAGTGTTTGTGAGAGAGTTATGAGAGCATGAAGAGAATGTCGCAAGTTAGAGACGGGGAGAGTAGAATAGACGTGTGTGTTTTTTGGAATGAGCAAGGCACGTTTATGACGAGAGCACGAGGGAAAAAACCCTGCGTATATTCGCAGGAGGGCTGCGTATAATCGCAGGGAGCTGCGTATTCGCACGGCCTCTGCGTTATACGCAAGCCTCTCGTATATTTTTTCCAAAACATAATTTTGTTTCCTCGATTTTATTTCGTGATTTGCCTGATTCGACGCACCTACGCCTTGCTCTCCCGCAAGGGTTCTAGAGTGTTCTAGAGGGTCCACGTATTCCGGGGTATTTTTTGTGTTATTTTGTATTTTTTTTGTTTTTGCGTATAAAACTTATAAAAATATAAAAATATAGAAATTAATCTAAATATGGTGAGGTCAGAAAGTTTGAAGGTGTGATGAAATGTAGAAATCAAGAGATCACCAGTTAATTATTTTAAAAACCCTAAAAATAGAAAGAACCTTAAATAGAAATAATTATAAATAATAAAAGAAATTTTTGCCCCCTTTATTTGTCCTTTGCTCTTACGAGTACGACCTCACGTATTTCCAACTTTGTGAGTTCAAAGCATCTTTCCACGTCGAAACAATTGCGAGACGCGGTATGTTTCATCACTGTATTCTTTTGGGGAGACATTTTTA
Source organism: Bassia scoparia (assembly GCA_008642245.1). Taxonomy (NCBI): domain Eukaryota; kingdom Viridiplantae; phylum Streptophyta; class Magnoliopsida; order Caryophyllales; family Amaranthaceae; genus Bassia; species Bassia scoparia. The sequence continues at coordinate 17,594 of SNQN01002061.1, read as the reverse complement.
GGTGTTCTACACCCGGGTCCAAAACAACCACCCTTGGCCCCCAATCGCACCCTCCAACTTCATGGTCTTCGAGTTAGAGATCCAACCACCGATTCAAGGAAATTTAACTCTCTATCTCCGGTGAGCCTCATCGAACTTCTAGCTCTCCGGCTCTCCTTCGTTGTCTCCATTCTCTCGAATAGGACACTAAGCTCCCTCTTCTTGCTAATGTGTGTCCACTTCCCATTTTCTCCATCATCGAAACAGAGCCTTTTGCTCGTCTTTCTTGAGCCTCCTTCTCTGACAATCGCCGACCACCCCACTGTCCTTACTACGGTTAGAGGAGATTGAGGTTTGTTGAATGTGTTTGTGAATTCAAGAGGTGGTCTCGAAAGCCCTTTGTTGTGGCTACTGGACATCTGGGTTCACTAGGCGCCACTACTCATTAAACCCAAGTGCAACAGATAATGCACAGTTTATTATATGGAACAGTATTGCAAACTTTTTATAAAGCAACATATTATGCAACACTTTCAATTAAATGCAATGGATTTTTGCAACACTTTTGTGGCAAGTGTTGCATATATTCTTACTATGCAACATTTTTCTCTATTGCAATATTTTTGTAAGTGTATACATTAGATAGTCAATTAAAGCAATTTGAAGGACCCAATGCAACGCTTAGTAATGAATTGACCAAAACACAAAGAGCGGGTAATTTCCCTCTCAAATTGACTAAAAATAAACCCACCCCATGACCCTTAAAAATGAAATTGAAAAACATGCAACACTCAGAACCTAAACGATTGTCTTCAGCTTTTCTCTCCATCAACAATTGTGTCTTTCTTCTTATCTCTAATTCTTCAACCCTAAAGTTCATTCTCTTGGCTGAGTCTATTCCATTCTTTGGTTAAACCGATTTCATCATCTGCGACAATTCCAACTTTATTAGGTTTTCGCGATTCACTTTCCAACTTCACTCGAACTGTGAGTCTATGACAATTTCCTCTCGAAATTTGCCTGGAAATTCGCCCCCTTTTGAAGCCACATTCAACACTCTAATCTTGTGAAAATCCTCAATTCAGCGAACTATCTGTCTTTAATTCGAAGCTTGAAAACCCCCAATTCGCAAACCCTAAATTGTTAGCAATAACATCCCAATCAGGCCTAGAATTGTCTAATTCCCGTCATCAATTTGTTTTTAGGATTACATATTGTTTGGTATTCGATTTGTGTATTTGTTTTTGTTAAGTTGATTGTAGGTTCCTTCTTAGTTTTTAATTTTAAATCTGTTCAGTTGATTACTCATTAATTCGTTTGTTTTCTATGTTTGGTGATTAATCATTTTTTAATTGTGTATTAAAATTGGCATTGAACCTGTTTGTTTGTTTTTTATTTATTTCTGTTTTGCAGGTGCAGGAAAGATTAGGTTTTAGTACGATCTGGTTGCGTGTCTTCAATGGTTAGTTCCTTTAATCTTAATTCTGGCTAGATTGACTTTTGTGTGACAAAAAAATTGGACTTTTTTGTTTGCTATTGCATTTGATGTATGTTTAGTTCCTTAAATAATCTAATTCTGGCTATTCTAATCTATCAGAAGCTATGAATTCATTGGTGAATTGTTGCTATAAAGTAAATGGTCTTATTTATTACCCACTCACCCTTCCAATTTCGAAATTTATCTTTTGTTATTGTTTAAGTTGCTTTATACTTCTATGAAACCTTGTAAAAAAAAAACCCTTCTATGAAAGCAGCTTTGTGGGGATGTTTGGTGGTGGTTGATCTGTCGATCTATACACTGTGTTGGCAAACTATTAGCTAATGCTGGTAGTTTGTTTAATTGCTAACAGATGAAAGGAAGCCTCTTGCTAGGCTTCTTTTATATCTTGCCACTCTTTTTAAATTTGAACTACTGTACAATACAAGCATTTAACAATGTGAAGATAGTGCACTCTGCATGAGAATGTGTCAATTTGAACTGGTAAAGACTAGTAGTAATTAATGTTGATTTGAATTCCTCCTTATTTTCAATTTATGTGTAGTCAAGTGGAATTTACTTATGATTGTTTTCTCTCTTTTCTAATTTGACAGGAAAAATTTTGAGACTTTAATGTACTTTTCTTTTTAGGACCTGGCTTGATAATAATCTCTTAATTAGTGATTATTTACTGACAAGTTGATGTTCACTGGTTGTATTTTAATTTGATATCAACTCAGATCTTACGTTGATGATGGGATGTGTCACATTGGTGTTCTGCTTAGGTAAGGAGTGGAGAAAGAAACAATCAAGAAGTAATAGACAAAGTGTTTGATCGTGTTCAGCTTCAGCCGGAAATGTTACACTGTCGTTTGAAGAGTTGTATATAGCCGTCCTGATTGTTTACAAGTAAGTGTCGATGCTCTCTGTTATTTGTACTGACTATTAGTGACTTATGAACTCCATGATAACAAAATGGTTCGAGTTCCTGGCTGTTGCAGTGTATCAACAAGTACTTACCAGGGCCACACTTTGATCCTCCATCAAACGATGTATGTTAGAGCCTTGATGGAGTACTTTGATCGAACTTTATTTCGCTTTAGCTTTGATACATCAACATCTTGTGCATACATAGGCTTCATCATTTCACCTGAGACACTGATTGAATATATCTGAACTTGGCAATGCTAGAACAGCCTTATGCAGTAGATAATTTTAATGGTTGATGATTTTGGTTGTGCAGAAGTGTGAATTTTTGGATGAGAACTCGGGCGTGAGGTTTGTAAAATTTATGGAGGAGCTGACTGTTGAGCGTTTAGCACGGTGAGCCAGGGACTGATCATCAGTCTGGTTGTGGCACCAACAGTAGCCATAGCGACAAAGTGGGCAACAGAAGGTGCTCCGAGTGTGGGAAAGTGGTGCATAAGTTACCTAATTCGATTTATGCATCCCTTTTTACCTCGCTGTTGTTGAATCCAAAGCACTAGCCAGGGATACTGATCAGAGATCACTAAAAGTGTCATGCAGGGTGTAGTATAATTATTTCCGAGCAAAGCTATGGACAATGCTCAATCTTATATATATTATACAATACGGTCGAGATGATATATATTATCTGAGTATATCTCAACTGTATGTCGACATTTCTTTCTATGTCTTATAATATTATTAGTTATTAATTAAATTATTCTTTTTTTATGTTTTAAATATTATACATAATTATTATTACTTATTTAATTTATGCAATAAAAATAAATCAAGCTCATTGTAAAAATGTTGCATTGATATCTTTAAAAATGAAATAATGTGTTGCAAACTTGCAATAGATACACAAGATAATATAAAGTGATGTTGCATTAGATCTACATAATGTCAAATGCAACACCTTTGAAAGTACTTCAACGTTGCATTAGATCAATTGGGAATTGCATTACATCTAATGCAACAACTTTTAGAAAGTTCAAAATGTGTTGCATTAGGTTTGCTAGCTGTTGCACTAACACCTAATGCAACACTTTATAATTTTAACCAAGAACTGTTGCAATAGGCAAAAAACTGTTGCATATTGATCAAATGCAACACAAGCAAATGCAACGCTTGGTAACTGTTGCATTATGGTATTTGCAACAATTTTTGTATTCCTTTGCAACAATTTTTTGGTGTTGCTTACTTAGTGTTTAATGTAGTAAGGTGGGTTGTAGGATTGGGCCCCCTTGACTGTATTTTGGGTTACCCCAAATTTCGATAGCCCAGCCCAACCTTTCCTTCCTCCTTGAATCCGGTTCCTTTCTTCCACCCTTAGTGCAAAGTCCATAGCTTCTTCTAGGTTGTCAGGCCCAAGAACCCGCATCTCAGCCTTAACCTCATCTTTGAGCCCACTTATGTATTGGCCCAACATGATGCTTTCAGGAACATCTTCCAAGGGAGTAGCCAAGTCTATGAATCTTTGGTTGTATTCCGTTACAGTGGAAGTTTGAGCCGTGGACAACCACTGCTCGTGTAACGAGCCGGTGCTTGAAGCCCTAAATTGGCGCAACAACCTCGACGGCGGCGGAAGGCCTATTGGTACCATCGGAGTGCCTCACCTTCCAACGCTATTACCGCACATTCCATTTTCTCCTCCTCCGTCAGCCCTTGAATCGCAATATACCTCTCTCCCTTTAATACCCAACCATCTGGGTCTGTCCCATTGAAAGTGGGCATTTCAATTCGCCAATACTTCCACCTCCCTCTTTCGGTGTACACGCGTGCCTGCTCCTCACCCCTACGAGGGTCTCCTTCCCCAAGCACATTCTCTCGCGTCATGGAGTTCCTCCTAGACGCTCCCAGCTCTCCTTGGTGGTCCACCACCAGAGTTCGTACTCTCTCCCACCCCCCCGGTTGCACCGTCTCTTGGATCTTGCATTGGTTTGCTCGGAGTGCCTCCATGTCTGCCTCTTGAGTTTCCCGATAGCGAGTGATTTCTCCCTTCCAGTCGCTCCATCACCGCCGTTAATGCCTCCCGGTTTTGTTAGGCAGATTTCTCGTGGGCCTCCGTGATTTGTTGGGAYATGGCCTGCCTCATCGCTCCAATGGCAGCTTCCACCGTCTTTCCCACCAACTCTGACACGGTGGTGTCCAGGTTAGCCAATTGCTCTTCCACTTCATCTAACCTTTGCGAATTTGACGACGACGTCATGGATACGGCCTGCTCTGATACKACTTGTAATGAACTGTGATATATTTTTCCCTCAATAAAACGGTAAATGTAATTGTTTGAGTAATTGTTGGAGCTTTGTTTGATTGATAATGGCAAAATAAAAATTACAAGGAAACTTTCGAGAGGTTTCCACTCTCCCAAGCAAAGATGCTTACTACACTTTTCTGAATGTCTTTTTACTATGACTAGGGCAAAGCTAATATACCAACAATCCCAAAAGGATCCTCAACTACTTCGTACTACCTCTGTTGTTTTTGTTGGCAAAGCTGCTGTCTTACCCTGCCTCACCACTAGGGGTGAGCGGGARCGGGTACCCGGTATTTTTTTAGAGAKRCGGACCCGGACCCGGGATCGACTGGGTCCRAAAATCTGAAACCGGAACCGGAACCAGTTGAATCGGTTCCTAAGTTTTAGGAACCGATCCCGAAARCGCCGGGACCGATTCCGGGACTGYGTACCCAGTTCATATAATTTGTTTTTGCAAATTAATTTTGAGGTTGTAAAAATTATCTTTAATAATCCCTTCAACTTGAAACATACTTGCAGCAATCTATCGGTGATAAAAACAACAAAGAAGGAAATAATCTTTGAGCTTGTGAAAAATAATCTTTAGGCCCATGAATCATTCTCTTTGCATCCTTAGTGTATGAATATTTTAACAGTGAAGGAAATGGATTTTAATGTAAAGAAAAAGAGTAAAATTACCTTATATAACAGTTCCAAACATTGGGTACCCGGTACCAGGACCGAAACCAACAYGATACCCAGAATCGGTACCGGTTCCACTGGGTACCCACTGGGTACTGGGTCCCAAATTTAATTACTCGAAATCGAAACCAGTTATGATCGGGAACCATTTTTTGGTCCCAAAACCGYACCCAGTTGCACCGGTTTCGGTTCCGAAACCGACGGGTRCGGACRGGTTCCMGTACCCGAATTTTCTGCTCACCCCTACTCACCCRCTCCCATAGTGCCTCCACTCTCCTCTGTATTTGTGTCAGTGTGGACCCCCTTGTACTTGCGCCTAACGTATGTTTGCTTGGTGTACGGATGAACCAGGAGCATCACACCTTTGTTAGCCTTTTAAACCCTTGTACTCTTTTTCTTGGTAATAAAATAAATTTAGTTGCCAAAAAAAATGCCACATAAAGCTTTATTTTCAGATACAGAGTATTTCATTAGTCATTACAGTAGCAAATTGTGATTAGTTAATAATGAGACTACAAGGGCATCAATTTCAAGTCTTGCATGCCCTATACTTAATAAGCTAACAGTTAACTAGTAAGTGTTTTTACAAAGAAATAAGGCCTCTTTAAGTCATGGCATCAATAATAAAATCCTTTCTGTGCTAATGTAGGGAGATTAATTACAATCATAATTCAATTGTAGTAGTCTATCAAGGATCTGCAGCACAATGTAGTCGTCCGATGTTGCTTGCCCGTGATATATACTAACAAACCTGTAGCTCCTATCTACAAGAAATCGAACAAGGTTTTCCAKGAGCTGTTCTGTACAAAGACAGTACAGGACCTACAGGTTCATCATGTTGCAGAGGATAGGTCAAGAATATGGCAGACAGCACAGATTCACAGAACAAATGGATTCAGAAGCTAACGAACTGGAAGAAAGATACGGGAATAAGGAGAAACTATAGATCCCTGAACATACTTCTTGGGGTTTTTAGGATCAGGAGCCCAACTGATTTCACTCATATTGGGTGTTTCAACATATGGCAATGAAAATTCACCCGCCTTTTCAATCTTCCCTCTCTTTCCTGCCCTTAACAGAAGATTGCTACGCTGGAAAGAAAATATACCGTTGGAAAGGTGGATGATATCACCTGGCTGGAAAGCATCACATTCCAATCCCCAAAACTGAAAATGTACAGCAGCAGTCTCGTCAGCCACGAGTGCCAAACAAGTCTTATTTTGGCCTTCGGAAGTTGTTTTACCTTTGTCCAAGAGTATGAATCTAGTGTCTATGTTGTTTGATGCAGCTGGTACAATGTCCTTTAAAGCAATCATCATGACAGAAGTGTTTCCTACCTGATTCATACACATAATTATATGTTATGACTATATTTACTCAAATAGCTGTTTTGACAAATCCTAAAACAGAATCCAAATTTCCAATGATATAACAGCTTCACATGAATCTTTGCCTCATGGCTCTGCTCTTCCACCAACAATATGATGACACGTCAACATTTTAGAAGATATGTCATACTACTCTTTGCGCCCCTAAAAGATTGTAATATTTGACACTCCTAAATTTGTACTTCTATTTCATCACTTACATATTTAATTGCCTTTAGGAAAAACAATGAAACTAATATCTTAATATTCCAACAAGATCCCACAAATCATTTGTTAGTACTTATTACCAAACGAAAAGATCACTGATTCAATGAATGACAGTAAAAAAAATGATGAACTTCATATGTGCTCACTGCTCACTGAAGGTTGATTGGATCAATAGCAATAGCAATAGCAACAAACACAACAACAAATGTGTACGAAAAAAGAGCAAAAGCAATAGGAGTTTCATATATTCATCAACAAAGCTTCTTGACTCACATAAATCTTATAAATACCATGCTCAGATCAGAAAATGCATTACAAATAGCTAGACCTGAATTATAATAAGCATTTCAGATCAGAATATGCATTGTAATTCATTACAACGTGCATTTCTGACAGAAGCAGACCTAGGATTCCGAAAATGGGTATGCACCACACAACCGCACAAACTTGCAGATCACCGGATCGATCATACTTGAATTCACATCCCTTTAGAAATGCGACGAAGTCATAAAAATCCAAATCTTTGGTTGATCCTTGATAACATAACATCCTCGAGCAARCAATCCAAAACAGTGATGAAAGTACGAAACAACATGACTTAGATAATCTAGAAACAAGAAGCTCACTGTCAAACTCAAATATAGCATGTTGGATACTAAACCTCAAACTAGCAGATAAGCAAGTTCTTCACCACGCCAATCCCAAGCCACCACCCTAAGCCAAGCCAAGCCAACCCTCCACATTCAGAGCCACATCACAGTTCAGCTTCACCAACCCCTGTCACAGAGCACACCAAAACCATCCAAAAACAGCATCTATCTATTACTATATTTAATAACAGGGTTTTTACATACATTGTTGACACATGGCACTTCCATAATATTTTCATTTAATTAATTTTTAAAAAAATAAATAAAATTCCATTTATTCGATGAGAAGATGCACATGGAAAAGGTGCTTGAAAACCTTTACATAGTGATTTACAAAAGCAGTTAATATTTCCATCCAAAATACAATAAGTTGATACTTATCTAAAACTAGGTATGTTCTTCCCTTCCTCTTTCTTTTGCCTTTCACACTTAGAATCACAGTGTTCTGTAGCAATATGGTTACTTGATTTGAATGTGTGTTATGCTTTGTTGTAATTTAATTATTATATTTCATTGTTGGTCTTCAAATTCAGCCCCAAAAGTGTACACAATTACAGACAATTCTGCCCCAAAACTAAACAACAATATACAACCTCCCAAACAATAGAAATTGAAACAAAACTCATAAAAAATTCCAAAAAAATTCACACAAAACTCTAGCAAAATTATTGAAACAAAAACTCATAAATAATTCCAACAAAATTCACACAAAACTCTAGCAAAATAATTGAAACAAAAAAACTGGAACAAAATTATAAATAGATAAAGAATTCAACACAAATTTGGGGGAAGAAAGAGGAGATACATAAGAATACCTAAATAACCGAAACCCTTACAATGATACAGTATATAGATCGAGCAACCACACAACAACAGTAGCAARGCAACAATAGCAGCAGCGCAACACCAGAGAGATAGACACAGAGAAACCATTCGTCGAGTGGGGCCTATAAGGAGAGGAGAGAGAAAGGGGTTTRGAACTGTCAAATAATTTGAATAATGAAATACTAGACTTACCCGTGCAATTGCACGGTATATATATGTTTTACTTCCTACGTTTCGATTTAGTCGCTACGGATGGGAAGCGCACGGATAGGTGAAAGTTTGGTAAGATGATTAAATGGGGTAAGGGTATGCAATTACTGTAATTAATATAAGAAGTAATTTGATTAAMGAAGAAAAACAAGCACCCACCAAACACCGCCAGCCACAAACAACTACCGTCACCACCACTGTATCGCTGCCGCTGCCAACAAACACTAAATCACCAGCACCATAAGCACTCTGCAGTACCTACCAACACCACTAAGTCACCATCTCCACCACCAAATCACCATTACAACCCACCCACTCAACCAATAAACACAAACTCTTGAAAAATAAAAAATAAGAATAATTTTTTTAAAAAAAATACCAATTCAGATTAGAAAAACAGAAGAACAGAGGAACAACAAACAGTTGGTTCAAATAAGTTCATAAACAAAAACCTATACTCCATACTAGCTTTCACATATAGACGTATGTCCAATTTAGTATATGAATTAACTAGCTATTGATGAGCAAATGACAAGCTAAAGAAAAATTCCACTATCCATGAACTCGAAATAAAGACGAACGCTGGTTGGACACTTGGACTTAAAGTTGAAAATGTATGACCAATTTAGTTCTCAAAATGATGATGTTTGGCTCAGGCTGGCTAAGCTCACTCACACCCGCACTAACGTGAAATTGAAAAGGCCAAAGCTATCATCCATCTAGTTCCAATATCCTTCGCAGGTAATGAAAGAGTGGTATCCTATCAATTCTTACCACATACCAATTAGAACAAACAAACAAGTCCTTACTCATTCCTATTGTTTCTTTCATTAAAAGTGCAAAGCAAGGTGTAATAAACGAACTCAKAGAAAAATACCTTCAAAAAGCGGCCCCTCCGGTTCTCGCCAACATCAAAGTGAAAGACCTGCAAACAGAAGAGACATATCTTAGTTAATTAGGTAGGTAGTTGGAATGAGAGGGAAAAAGGGGAAAGGTGACCTTGGCATCAACCTGCAATTCCTTGCTAAAAATATCTTGGTCCTCAAAATTGACATGGCAGTTAAAGAGATCCAAAAACCAGGAAATACCATTGGAAGGAACAATGATTTTAGACCTAGTAGCGGAGGTCTTTTCTAAAATCTTGAGGTAATGACCTCTAGGATTCTCCTTGAGATCAAAATAGAAAAGCTTTAGTTCTACCTGAAGTGTCTTTCATAGCAGCTCACACCCTAATCAATCAAACATACAGATCTAATTAACACAATCCGTACTTTGATCCACCGAATTCTAAGTTTTCTAACCATAATTTACCTAATTTGAATAAAAAATTTAAACCGAATTAAACTCAAATTTGAACCCTAACTAATTTATCCAATTCAAACCATAATACACTGAAATCGAACCAATGAGTTTCTTATTGTATACGATTTGAGAAAATTGCAGAGAGCATAATACAACAAATATACTCCCCCTCTTCATTATTTAATCCAACTTTTCATTATTATTTCCACAATTTCTATGTTACAATATATGACCTTATTTTAGTCGAAAGTCACAATAATCCAATTGGGAGTGTATATTTATTTCATTGTAATGATGTATATTCATTATACTTGGAGTCAGAAGGCAATCAGGAGGAAGACCACAGGAACCGGTAGGATGAGCTACCTTTGCAATGTTCCAAGGAGGTTCAAGACTGGTTTCAGAGAAGGTACCCAAGCAGCTCCAAGGAAGCACTTTGTAGCTAGATCATAAATTTAGTCGCTGAATTTTTGTTGCGCTGACAATTGTCTTTGGAGGTGTTTCTAGTTTTCTTTAAAGCGTCAAGTAGCCAAATTTTGGATGTTGGAGAATTGCAGAATTTGTATTAGTAATGAGATTTTCCCAATTCTGATAAGTATCAATTGTTTAGTGAGTTGACATCATATTGCTATCTAAAGTTTTTACATTCGATTAGTGAAAAAAATGATGTATATTCATAATAATTAGGTCTAGTRATCAAATTATTAAATTAACACTTTTATCTTAAATTCAACACAATTACACACTAAAAAATTCTGTATTCAACACAATCACACAATATAAATCTTAAAATCAACACAATTATACACTAATAATTCTCAAATCAACACAATTGCACAAAAATAAAATTGAAATCAAGAAACAATTTTAAAACCAATAAGAAACTAAGAAACCCTAATCATACCTGGGCTAGTGGAAGAGATGACGAGTCGCAACCGCCGTGACGAGGAGAGAAGTAGTAGCCGCCGCTACGAGGAGATCAAGCTGCAGCAGCCGCCGCGATGAGTAGCGTGCAACACTAGTTTGGCAGCACCGTACAACCGCCGAAATCAACGCAGCAACAAGTAGCGAGCAACGCCGTCGAACACTACTGTGGCTGTAGGCCTGAGCGACAAGCCGACAACAAAGGCCACCGTGGCTGAGCAAAAGTTTGGAACTATTGAGAAAGAGAGCGTTGATTTCTTGGAGTGATTTTCTTAAAAAGAATTCTTTGGYTTACTGTATCCTACATTTAATCCAAAAACTTATTGTGAGTCACATTTTTTTTTATCTTTACGTGGCTTAAATACATCTTGTCACATAAATTTTTTAGGMAAATTCCTAATTGTARTCACGAATTTTTGTGAAATCCAAYTGGTAGACATAAGAGTTTAAAAATCTCATATATAGARAMGAGTTTAGTGTATATATGTGAAAATCTACCAAAACCACCKCGARCGCCCTCAAATGGCCCTTCCCAGCCACTACCACCTCCCTWTATYCCTCCCCAACCACAACCACCTCCCTCTACGCCTCCCTAACGACAACCACCTTACCACTGTCTCAAATCACCACACCCACCAAAACCACTCAATCGTACCTCTCCAGCCACCACAACTACTCAACCGTCCATCCCCAGCTACCCCACCAATTGGGGAGGAAGTTTGAGCGTGGTCGTAGTGGATTTTGGTTGAGTTTCACACATATACCTTAAACTCATGTCTATATGTGGGATTTTAAAACTCTCATGTCTACCATTGGAATTTTGCAAAAATTCGTGTGTACCATTGGGAATTTCCCAATTTTTTATTGTGGTATAAATAAATTTTCTTTCTTGTGAAAAAAAAGTAACTGTGGCAAAGGGACAATTATTTTGTGGCAAAAGTGTGAAGTTGTCARGCAAGTGGCAAAAATATAATATTTGCCATGAAAAAATTATTACTTGTGGCAAAAGTGTTAAATTTTCCACGAAAGAATAACTACCCGTGGCACAAGTATAATATTTGCCACGAAAAGAGAATTCCCGTGGCATACTTTTTTTATTTTATTAGATTTGTGTTGTAATTAATTTTTCCCGTGGCTAAATGAAATTATGCCACGAAAAAAAAATTTCATGGCATAATTTGTGGCGCAAGTGATGATTTGTTGCAGTGAGTACTTCATAGCCGGGAAGCGTCAACAGAAGACTAGCCACCATCTCTTGAGCATCAAACAGGGGAAGTCTGAAGGCCTCGTCAATTACATTAAGAGGTTTAAAGCTGAGTCCCTCTGCATTTCTAATTTGGATGACAATGTTGCTTTTACTATTCTAATGTCCGGTCTCAAGCCATACCGATTTAAGCAAGATATGGTCATAAAAGGAATCACCACCTACTCTAAGGCATTAGAGATGGCTCAAAATTACATACATGCCTCAYAAATCAATAACATTCAGGAAGACACACATGGGGATGGGGATGGGGATGGGGATGGGGCTGGTGATAACAAAAGGAAATGGAATGGTGGAAGTGAATTAGATAACCATGATTTAATTAGGGGCAAGGTAGCTGATTAGCAAGTTAGTTAGTAAGTTGTCAGACATTCATAATCACATCATTATATCGAAATCCTTGAAAGAAATAAAGCAAAACATTGGGTCTTATTCAATCATTGAGATGTTGTTTTACACCTAGTATCGAATCCTTAGACATGTGAGCTCCGGATCACTTTCCAGAACATGGGGCTTATTAGCCACTCGGTTGAGAAAGGAACACCTCTCATCTAGAGGTTACATCCTCAGTTATCATGGGAGATAAGTATGGAACGACAACAACAATGACCAAGGGTCAGCAATGACTCCTTAACTAGGAGTCAGGAATCTACATACCTGTTGYGTTCCTACCTTGAGTTTTGAATGATAACAAACCACTTTTAACTAAAATAGATATGCAAGTTCTGTTTGCTATGGATGCAGATAAAAGACTCAAGTTTAAAATTGTAAACTGAAGCTCATGAAGCTACACCTTGAAGATTACATGAAGACCAAGCCTTCAAGAGTTATGATTTAGGTCTTAGTTGTAATGTTAAGTGTTTTGATTGATAAAATGCCACTATAAAAAGGTCAGTATTAAAGAGTTGAGCAAGTGTATATATAAGTAATCTCGATTGTTTGTTATAGACAACTTTAAGTAAATTGAGTGACTGAATAGTTTGGGAACAGTTCCAGATCAGTCCTCCCAAGTTTACTTCTAAACATCTGTATTTTTGGAAAGTTTGATTCCACGTAAAATCGAATTTGAAATAAACAGACGGAAGGGTTTTTGACTTTTTGTGTAGGAAAGCCACTTAAGTATGGAAAGTATATTGTTGAGTTCATAAGCTGATTTTATTTGATTGCAAATATCAGTAGACATATGATTTTCCGGTGAAATATATTTTATTCCAAGCAAAATATATTCTCATGATCTCATGCAATTACTTCCAAAGGCTTACATAAGACGACTTCGGACACACAAACCCTAGTACTTTTGCATAAGTCTTAAACGAAAATCATAGTTGCAAAAGCTCTCTCTTGATATTGACCTAGCATAAATACATCACTACACTTAGTGTAGATACTTACATTTGTCCCTAGTCCAAAACGGCCAATGATAAGACCAACCCCCTCGCAACACACAGTCAAGATCGAGGAGAGCTGGACCTTGACAGGCCATCAAAAAAGGACAAATTCACTTGCACCGGACACCTCTTCCAGTATTTAGGCACCTTAAAAAATAAGTTTTAGTTCTCAAATAATTTAACTTATTTTTAAACATTTTTCTAGAATTTTTCAGAATTTTTTTGAATTTTTCTAGCATTTTTGGTAATTTTTTGAATTTTCAGCAATTAATTAATTTTGCGAAATTTAATTAAATTATGAAACAATTCCAAAATTCACGAAATTTAGCACAACACACTATTTTGCTGAAGGAATTTTTACAATTTTTTTCTCCATAATTTTCGATTTATGGTTTGATAATTTACGACTTTCTTAAACAAAATCGCAAAAACCGGAGCAAAGCGGGCATCTCAGGATATTTGGCCTCGAGACACACTTCCCGAGGAAGCAAATATCCCGAGCATCGTGATAATATCAGCCGCATTGTCAATAATAATTATATCGTATAAAATCCGTATATATTTTATACGATTATATTACGATATTATTTCATACAATCTCGCTATAGAGGGTAGAGCAATCCGAATATCGCAATAATATCCGCCGCAAATCGCAATAATATTAGACCGTAATCATATAAAATCACGTATGATATTAGTACGATATTATTTCATCGCAATTACACTATTCGAGGCAAGGAAAATCGGCCGAATTCTGGACAATACTGGCGCAATTACCCAAAATTGCCTATTTTGGCCACGTACTTGCCTATTTTGGCCCAAAATTGCCTATTGGCCAGATTTCGACCTGCCATACATAGGAGCCCCTAATTCTTGCACTGGTCTTTGGATCGAGTTTTGCTCTCTCTCTACTCGCCGACTCCTCTTCTCTCCTCTCTCTCTCTCTTCTCTTCATTCTTCTCTCACAAACAATTCAACACTTTAAAACACAATCAAACATCATAAAGCATATTTCAAGCACTCTTTTTTCTACAACTAGATATAGGAGGTTATTCAAGGGTTTAAAGGTTCGAAGAGGTTCCTTAAGGGTCCCGAACGCTACGTTGGTCTTCGACATCGTGTTGCGAGTAGGCTTTGAGGCCGAACGTCTCAATTCGAAACCCCTTTTGCATCCTTGTTTAGGAATTGACTTTCTTATGTATTTGCATGTAATATTATTAACAAACATGTCGATAATTGAAATTAAAACAACTTAAGTCGCTAACTTTAAATTCCTCGTAACAAGTGCTTGCATGCTGTCTCACAAACTATTAAACTTCAACAAAGACCTGCAAATTTCGTGTTTCTAGCCTAATAAGATAACTATGGAAAACCGCCGATTAGGGCTCCTGGAATAACGGAAATTAACAACCACATGCCACACAACTAGACACTGTTTCATAATATTCTGTTACAACACCCACTAGTTAATTTTGCATGCTTATAGATTTAACGTCGGAAAACTATTCGTTGTTGTCTTTCCAGCAATGAACTTGCAATAACTGAGTAGAGGCCGCTGAATGCAGGGGGGTGCCGTTCTGCTACTACTTCAACCCTTTACCATTGTCCCCCATCCAAGACTTTGGTGCACTACCAAACATGGAGTCCTTCGCCTTGCTTTACGCGAATTTAGTGCAAGTGCTAATGGGTTCTGCAGCTTCCCAAAAGAAAGTGATCGTTAAGACAACCATTGTGTTTTAGGTCCTGCATGACACGAAACTTAGGCTCGTTGAGCACTGAGTTTTCGTTTTCTAGGCATCACGTCTTCATAATAACGTGTGTGCATCACTTCTGACAAGACCGGGGGGGGGGGGGCTTGCTCTTAAGATGGCGCTAGTGCCTACCTATCGTAACCAACTCTTAAGCTCGTGCCCATCCCCACGATGACGCGCGGGCTGCGTATTGAACGTGCCACTACAAAGTCGTATGTTTTTGACCTCCTTTGATCATCACGTGGGCTGGATGTGTTAAGGATCGTTCTTAAGCTAGTCATGGACCCTCCTAGACACCCGGACTGACTTGTTCGATAACGTTAGCAACTGACTCTAGGTGGCTGGACTTTGTTGTTTCTTTTCATAAAGGGTTTTGCTGCGTGACAACGTGCTCGTCTTTAGACTAAGACCCTAGGCTTGCCCATTCATAAACAAAGAAGTCATTGAGTCATGTAACAAGTCCTCACTATAGCAAGGGTATCAATCTTCCTTAGGCGTTCGTAATGTCGAAGTGGTTGTAAACTAGATCTCATTTAGGCGTGGTCTTTGTTTAGTCATAAATTGTAACACGGAACGTCGGACCTTTGACTTCTCCTTTTCAAAAAGAAAGTAAAAACAAAAAAACCGAAAAAATTTAATGACAAACAAGAAAGTGAAAAAATGAAAAATTAAAAAGGCGATAGGCAAATTTTACGACGTTCATTGCACTTTTTACATTTTTGAAGTCAGTCAATATGGCAAGATGATGATACCTAAGACATGAATGTACACATGTTCATTCGACCATGGAACTTAACTTTTGGTTCCATGTGCAAACGGGTAGGCACAACGGTTGAGCTCATAACATTATGGGGTCTCGGTGTCCACGGTTCGTAAGCGTCACTCGCCAAACAACACGCTTTGCACTAATTGGATAGTGAAGGACACTCGAATGGACTATGACTTAGCGATTTGAATGAGACCCTCAATGCATCATTGCTTCTTGAGTCGCTCAGCTAGAGAAATCCAAACACCCAGGTCCTGAATTCTGAAGAGTGATCCATGGCATCCTTGTAAGCACTACTATACGACGGGTTCCGTCCAAAGGAGAAGTAACTTCTTCAGAGCAACAATTTGCGGAATAGTTAGCCAGAATGACTCTGATACAAAGGCCAACGACCAATATGAAAGAAACGAGAGGATCGATGATTTGCTCTTAAAAGCAAGACTATGGTGAACGGCACATGTAATTCGCAACAGGCGCAAATACACTAGATAGGCCATGCCTATTGCCCAAGCTTTCTGGCACCTTCAAGGCGATTGGCTTCATTTCACCAAAAGGGCCCTCCTCATAACTACATCCTCCTTTGGAGAAAAGGCCTCCTAAATGGAGCATAGACAAGTTTTGCAAGTTCCACAAAGGACATGGCCATGACACCGAAGAATGCCATACATGGAAGGAGGCAATCTAAGACTTAATAGACAGTGGCTGTCTCCATTCTCTCAAAGGCCCCAAACAACATGCCCAAGTGTCTGTGATAGAAGAAGACAAGGATTCCTTCGATCCTACCACTCTCATTGCCCCAATGAGACAGTCGTTTCCTCAAATGGTCATACCACACCCCTTCCATCACGTCAACGACATATGGGATAGCGATGATGAATTTTTTTACGTAAACAGGGATGTTCAGAATGCTTTCACCACTACCTTCTATGGCCCATCACCTTCCTCCAAGTCTGGGGAGGTTCAGGTTCTCACTAGGTCAGGTCGAGTCAACATTTCCACCGACCAGCCAAATGCTCAAGCCACACCACATCCGCCACCTCCTCCACAAGAAGAGAATCTCATCATCAAACAGTTGAAGAAGATAAAGGCAGATGTGAACATATGGCAACTCATAATGGCTTCCAAAAGTCATCGCAATGCTCTTCTCTAGTCAGRGAGTCGAATMAATGTGCCTWATMACACTACTCCCGAAGTAATGGTGGGATTAGTCATGCGGYACTCTTATGTTCCCTCCATTACCTTTTCAAAAGTGGATCTCCTAATGGAAGGRAGCGAGCATATCAAAGCTCTCTACGTTAATGTCATTTGCAAGAATCTTCATGTGCTTATGACGTTAGTCGACAATGGCTCCGCAATCAATGTCTGTCCACTAAGGACTGCACACAAGCTGGGTATCTCTCAAAGTGAGATGCAACCTCACAATCTATCTATTCGAGCCTATGACAACAGCAAGAGGGACACTCTAGGCACAGTATGGCTCAACATTACTACAGGGCTAGTTGAAAGAAAGGTCCGATTTCATGTGATTGACATTAAGCCAACTTTCAACTTGCTAC
>SNQN01002060.1:32496-74079 GCA_008642245.1 Bassia scoparia | reverse complement strand
TTTCGGTTATTGCCTTCCAAATATGAAGGGGAAGCAACTCTCTTAGGCAAACAAGCAACAACCGCTCCATAAATACATGACAATCGTGACTCTTCATTCCATGAAGCCTATTTTTTTTTATCAACACACCGACTCAAGTTCAAAGCATACTTGTAAATATTTAGAAGACTTGTAATTAGTGTGATATTAATAGGATTGTGAGGAGAGAGAAAGACAACTAATTACGAAGTAACAAGTAAGTAGAGAAGTAATTAGAGAGTTAGAATTCTAGTTTTACATTGTCTTAGATTACATTTTGAGATTTGTTTTTAATTTCAATCATCTTCTTCATTTTGCAATTTCCATTAGAGTAGAAGAGAGAGAAAAKTCAATAGTGTTCTTTCTTGTGAATTTTTTCCTTGAATATTGTCAAAAACTTTGGAAATTCCCATCTTGCGTCGGATTCCAAAGTAATTCCCTGTGTACTGTTAGCTTAGGTTCGGTGTTAGTTTTTTTTAAATGGAAATTCGCTATCACTGATGTAWAGCGTAATTCGCTATCAGTGATAGTGAAGTTATGGCATTATCTTCGAAGCAGGTCCTCACTCACTCGATCAATTTCTTTCTTCMGTCATGATCTTCCTTGCGTGAAGGTAGACCATCGCTAATGTTTGTTGAACGCAGACCATCGCCGATAGATGGCGGCCATAAACACTACTGTTGAGTGATTGTACATTGCGTGAAGGTTAATTTTTGTGAAAATTTTCATTTTTTGTTTCAATAATTAACTAATTTCATCAAGTAAATCTTCCTTTTGAKAAATTGTAGTTGAATTCTGATTAATCAACTTAAGAATATTTTGATTTTTCACTAGGTTTGAGTTTCCTTGATTTGGTGATAGCGAAGGCGACGGTTGACATGGAGGGTGTTTGGTGAAGGCAGCAAAGATCGACAAGATGGAGATGATGACCGTCGATGATGATCAGCGACGATCGAATGGGTAAAAGGTTGGGTGTATGTGGAGGAATTGGTAGATCATGTGATTTGTTTATAGGGGACAAGCAATTTGGAAGGTGAGTGTTTTATTCAATGAACTTCGCTATCACTGTAGTGAATTGCATGTGTAGTTCGCTAACGGTGATAGGGAATTGTGTATTTTTTAAAAAAATTAATTCAATTTCGAACCTACGTGGACGACATATTGGGAATTAGTTTCAATCCTAAAGCAGATTYGGAATTTCGAAAGTTTTTAGCAATATCCATGGAAAAATTTCCTTTATTGTGTTGCTTGTAGAATCTTTAATTCTTGTCCAAATTTTGCAAGTCTTATATCAATTCCACACAATTTTTTCGAGATGAGTTCAATGGTAGCATTATTTTTTTAGTTTTATTTATGTTCTTTGCATTTTTCGTTTTTCAAGTTTATGTAAGTCTTCTTATTGAGTTTTGATTTTGATTTCTTTTGTTCATATAGTGAAGCTAGAGTGGTTTGTGATCAATTTCATGTAAGTTTTTTTTATTCTAGTTGAGTATTGAAGTAGATATTGCATACTCTATTATTGSTTCCATACTTGTGATGTTATGGCTTTTACTTTGTTTTCTAGCATTGTTTTTATTGTTTTCTTGTTCTTAAACATGAATTTCGAGTAGTATCGTTAGCCTAGGTAGCTAGGGAGTCCATCCATGTTTTATTTGTGCCAAAGTGATATTATAACTCAATTCATTATCAATTTTCCCCCAAATTGTGGCTTCTTGATCATGTTTTGTATTGGACTTGGCCACCCAAAGCTTAATGTGAGAGAGAGTGCTTTTTTCAATCCATTCAAAGGATTGGAGGTTTGTTAAGGGTTGCTAACTTAGTTGGGTTTAGAAGGGGACTTGAACTTAAGTTTTGTTTGGGATTGTTGGATGACTTGGGAGATGATTCCAACTACCTTCCTAAGCTACTATCACAATTAGATTTTCATTGAATTCAGGATCGTTATTTTYATTGGCATCAATCGTGTTTGRGGTTGGGTAACTGATAAGTGGCAAAAATAGTCACATTTAGGCACTTATTTATCTTCTATTTTGGCCATGTTGTGTGTTTTTGACATCATTTTACTAGCCTTTCAGTTAGTTTTCCACTTTGTATAAATTTGTGGAATTTTAGCTCACTTTCTCCTTATTTCTATTTTATTGCTCTTAGATACAAGTGCAGTGTGCTTAGTTACAAGTTGACGTGGTTTTCTTTGCAAGGGTTGTGCTTTTAAGCTTTGCTTTTTGTACCCTAACACGTTATCCGAGCCATATCTTTATGCACACTTTGAATTTGTAGGTGAGATTTTTTGCATTAGAAAGTAGACTCCGAGAGCTTTCTAACGATATATTTTATGCTGCATTCCCAGCATCAAACYCAAAGTGATAGCCGTTCGAAGTTAGGGAACAAAGCTGCAGGTAGAGACATACGCGTGCACGTGCCTAGGGAAGCGAGCTCGCTCCTCCTTATCTCCTTTTTCCTCTCTTAGGAAGAACAAAAGGCGAGCCCATGCCACCACCCAGGGGAGTCCGCGCCTCTTTCTCTCCATTTTCCTCTTGAGGCAGAACAAATAGTGAGGCCGCATCACCACTTAGGCAAGCCCGCGCTTCCCTCCATTCCAATTTCCTATTTCGWGACAGAAGAAAKAGCGAGCTCCCGCCTTTTTTACGCATCCTCGCTTGCTGCCCTCGCCTAGGCCATTGACTGAGTTTGACTTGCTCTTTGGTTGAATTTTGGGAGGATATTTAGGCACATTTTAAATTAGTAATGGCAAACTTGTAATATTTTCGAAAACTTGTATTGAGAGTGATATAGACAGGATTCRGAGGAGGGAAAAAAATAAGTAAGAAAATAGAATTGTAGAATTTCATTTTGTTAGATTGCATTTTTCTATGAATTTAATCATCTTCTTCATTCATTGTTCTTASTTTTCGGAGAGAGAAAGCTCAAGTTGTTCTTCATAAATTTGCTTGTAGAATCTCCYTTACTTAGCCAAATCTTGCAATTCTTATATCAAATCCATCCAATTTTTAACGTGAATCTATTGGTAGCATTTGTTTTTAGTTTTAATCAACTTTAGTTCATGTTCTTTACCATTCTTGCTTTTGCAAGTTTTATGGGTTTTCTTTTTGAATTTCAATTTTGATTCCTTTTGTTGATACATTGAATCTTGAGTAGTTTGTGATTGTTTTGGTATTCTTTTTGTTGATTTTTCGTTGAGATTTGTAGCAGATATTCAATACCCTATTTTTGGCTCAACACTTGAGAATTCATGGCTTCTTTGTGGTTTTCTAGCTTTGAATTTGTTGGTTTAATGTTTTCAAACATGTTTTGTGAGTAGTTTCCTAGCCTACGAGACTAGAGAGCCCAACTATGCTAAATTGATGCTAAGATGATATATTAAACTCAATTCATCATCCTATTTCCCCTAAATTGTGGCTTCATGATCATGTTTTGTATCTGTTTTGGCCACCCAAGGCTTAATGTGAGAGAGATTGCCTTATTTAATCATTTCAAGGGATTAGAGGGTTGACTAGGGTTGCTAGCTTATTTATTCATGACTATACCCCTAGAATTAGAAGGGGGCRTCAATTTGAGCTTGTAATGGTATTGTTGGATGACTTGGGAGATGATTCCATCCACTTTCCTAAGCTAGAGTCACAAGTGCTTTAACATTGAATTGAGTAAATCCTTTTTTATTGGCATTAATCATTTGTGTGGTTGGGCAACCTACTAGTGTTCCTACGTGTTGTGTCTTTCGATTTCTAAAACTTAAATTTCCTGAGCTTACTACTAGTTTTAGCTATTTTCAATCCCAAACTTCGATTTTACACCCCCTAAATCATTTGTTTCAAAACTCGAGCAATACCTTAGCCTTCTTTGGGTTCGAACTAAACTTACCGACTATACCTAGTATAGTAGTTTGCTCGGTTTTTAAAATTTTTGTTTGATTGACGAGTCTTGTGGTAAATTCCAAACACCCTCTCGATTTTGSTGCYATCAAATTGGCGTCGTTACCGGGGATGAAACTTTGCTCAAGTTTCAAAATTTTTGATTTGGTTTTAATTGCTTTTCAATTAAATCAAACAGATTTTCGTGCTTCACTTGAAGTGCATTTTACTTTATTCAAGACTCTGGGATTTTTTTATCGTTTGCTTCTAAGTGAGAAGTTTGGAGGTTTCGACATCATGGCAAAACCTTTAAGTGATCTAAGGACTTCAAGTTCATTCACCTCTTCTAGGGCAATTAGGTTACCAGACATAGAGGGAACCTTTGAGYTTCGTCCAAATTTGATAAAATTGATTGAGTCTAAACCATTTTATGGGTTGAAAGAAGAGAACCCCCACAAACATTTAAAGGATTTTGAGCGTTATTGTGACACAATCAAAACGAGTGAGGTAACTCAAGAGTATTTGAGATTCAAGTTGTTTTAGTTTCCTTGGCAAGCAAAGAGTATTTGATTTCTAAAACTTCAATATCCTTAGCTTACTACTAGTTTTAGCTATTTTCAATCCKGAACTTAAATTTTACACCCCCAAATCATTTGATTCAAAACTCGAGCAATACCTTAGCCTTCATTGGGTTCGACCCAGACTTACCGACTATACCTAGTATAGTAGTTTGTTAAGTTTATAAATTTTTGTTTCATTGACGAGTCTTGAGGTCAATTTCAACGACCCTCTCAATTTCGCCACGATTACTAAGCTAGTGATCCTAGGTGTTTTATCTCTTGGTTTTACTCCTCGTTTCTCATATTTTTTAGCAATTCTAGCTTCACAAAACCCCAAATTTGATTTCTTACACCCAAATCTTTGAAATCCAAGCTTAAACGAATCTCTATCCAACTTGTGATTCGACTTGGACTTACCAACTATACTTAATATAGTTGTTCGTTCAATTTATAATTTTTTTTGGCATTAGTAACTCTTAAGGCAACTTCTCAACGACCCTCTAGACGACACCGGTTAAATTAGCGTCGTTGCCAGGGAGGCAACATCGTTTGAGCATTGTTAAATTTGATTTGGTTTTTAATTGTTTTTCAATAAAATCCATAAACCGAAAAAMATTTTCAAACTTCGCTTGAAATTGTTTTTGTTAGATTTTTTAGCATTTACTTTTCATGCAACATCGTGAGTCTTCAACTTTAGACTTAGACCCCCAGATTGAAAATACTTTGAGATCGATTCAAAAAGTGACAAAAGAGGGTTCTAGAGTTAGAGAAGAGATTTAGAATGAAGGATTACATAGTTCTTTGAGTGATAGTGAGGAAGTGGAGGAAATTTCGGAAAACAAGGAAAAGAAATCTGAAACAATTGAGAATATGGCTAGACCGCTTAAGGATTTAGGTACTCTAAGGGCCTACACAACTTCCAAGGCGATTGTGCTCCCTACCGTAGACAGACTTTTGAGATTTGATCCACCCTAATCCAATTTATTAAATCAAGGCCTTTTCATGGCTTGAAGAACGAGAACCCTCATAAGCACTTAAAAGACTTCGTGAAATATGTGGACACTATTAAGGTGCTGTCTCTTATACACATCTAGATGTGTATAAGAGACAGTAAGACGACCGAGATAAGGGGCAAGTTGCAAGGATTTATGCAAAGGGTAGATAAGACCTTGTATGAAGCTTGGGAATGCTTCAAAGTATACCAAAGGGAGTGCGCTCATCATCACATCCCTAAATGGTTGTTGTATAACCTTTTACATGGGTCGCAATAACTCAAGCAAGACGCGCCTTGATGCAGGCGCCGGTGGGCCAATAATGAACAAAAGCGAGGATGAGATCGAGGGGATCATCGAGAATGTAGTAGACAACTATGCTACATGGCAAGAGAGCGAAAGGGCTCCCCTAAAGGCAAGCCAAAGGTGTGGTAAACTTACTTGGAGAAGGCATAGTGGTGGAAAACGTACTTGAAGGAATTAAGTCCATTATGYAGAAATCCATTGAGAATGGGGGGAATCTCCTCCTGTCAAGAGACTCCACCCATCCTTCTAAAGGGACAAGGTAAGCCTAAAACCCAAGTTTACAATTCTATGCCTAGTGGAGTTCTATTTTGCAATATATGTGGTGGTTTTTATCACTTGTCTTCATATTGTCATATGCAAAGTGTGTCTTTTATTAGTGATAATTGGGTTGATGATATGCCTTTTAAATATTATGTTGAGTATTTAATTCCATGGGTGATAATGGGAGGAGGCCACCTTTTGGTGGCAATCCTAATGCATATGGGCCAATGAGGGCCCTTTACAACCAACAAGGCCAAATGAGTGGTTTTGGCTTTCAAAGCAATGCCAACCAAAGGGGTTTCAACCCTCAACGTGGCAATATCTTTGGTAATCAAAGACAATTCAACCAAATAGGCTTTGGTAAAAAAAACCAATTTTCGGTAATAAAAACCAAGGTTATGGTAACCAAATGCCAGATTCTCAATGGCAAGGTGGTTTTAGGGGGAACAACCCTAACTATGGCTATCAACCCAATGTTGGAGGATATGGCAATCCTAATGCCCAAGCTCAATATCAAGCTAACCAAGGGACTCCCCATTTCCAACCACCCAACTTTTAAGGAGCTTTGCATGGGCAACCAATGAGGACAAGAGGAAATCAAGTACCCCCCCCCCCATTTCAACCAAAATGAAACCCTAAAAAAATATCAATCATCATTCCATTTTGAATCAAAATTTCTCCCATTTTCAGCAACAATAAGACCAAGAATTCCCAAAGCCTGATTAACATGAGTTTAGATAAAAGATGAAAACTCTTGAGGGCCAAATGGCTCAACTCGCTCAACAAATCGCAAAGTACATCTAACCACCTCAATCATCTACCTCTAATGCTAAGAATGATGGATTTCGTGCTATAAATTCAACTAAGGAGGAGGAGATTGAGATTAAGAGTGAGTCAAAACGAGAAAGGGAGAGTGAGCTCATTGATTGGGAAACCAAGAAAGAAAAGAGTGAAGAAGAAGAGAGCGTGAAGAAACAAAAGATTGATGAGGGAGGAGAAGTAAATGCAAAATCAATTGAGGTGAAAGTAGTTGATGTCGGAGAGAGTGATCGAATGAGCGAAACCGATGTTGTAAAGGCCAAAGAAGAAAAGAAGAAGCATAAGAAGAAAAAAAAAGATTTCTAGGAAGAAGGGCAAGGCTATAGAGGAGGGTGACTCTAGTGTGAGGCAAGACCCCTTAGGTTTGAAAGTTATAATTGAGATGTCTAACCCTGAAAAATTCTTGGACACAATGTTTGGCCAATTTCTTGAGATGCTCAAATTTCATCACTCATAACTCTCACCCAATGGAGCTAAGGATGAAATGCCTAAATTCTACCAATTTCTTGAAGGCTCTTTGATCAAGGGGCAAAAGAAAGGATATGAAACAAAAGTAGAGGCCCTAAAAGAGATTCAAAGAAGTTGAAGGATCCGAGAAATTTCTCTATAACTTGCACCATAAATGGAGTGCCTTGTAAGGACTCACTTTGTGACCTTGGTGCAGGGAATAATGTCATGACACTCCCGGTTTCCCAAAAGCATGGCCTCATAACTCTCAAGCCTTTTAGCACAACCATTCAATTTGCGGATGGCACCAACCGAGTTCCGATCGGAGTTGCCGAAGATGTTCTTGTTAAGGTTGGCAAAAASGGGAATACATTCAAAAATGATTTCGTTATTATGAATTTGACTAGTCACTCCGATATTTCAATGATCCTTGGGAGGCCCTTCCTAGCCATCGATGGTACTTCCATTGATGTGAAGCAAGGTACAATTAGCTTCACGGTGGGCAAGGAGAGGGTCACCTTTCACAAGAAAGGAGTGGATAGTTCACAAGGTGGTAAGTGTAATGTAATTGATAATCTTTCTCCCTCTTATGATTTGCTTGGTTTTATGCTTGATGCTAACCCCTATTATGCTAGTGCTTCTTTGTGGCCTTATGAAGGTGAAGGTGTGATGCAAAGAGCACTTGAAGATCTATATGATAATGATAAGGGTAAGTTCGAGTTAGATGTTGGCTCAAGTGGTTCTTGTGTCCCAATGGATGGGAATGATGGTAAGGTTTTTTGGTATGAGCACTCCATTGCTCGTTCAAGTCTCCAAGGGGGGGGGGAATGTATAGCAAAAAGATGGATTCCTCTATGAGTATGTACTTGAGGAGTGCCTAACTCTCTTCTCGTTTGACTATGGATGATTCATTTGTGTGCATGTGTGGTGAGTTTACTCAAGTTCCTAGTGCACTGAAGGATCCCCTATAAAACTATAATGGGGTTGATGCGTCAAACTAGTGACGTTAAAGAAGAGCTTTCGGGCGGCACCCCGAGGGCTTCAATCTCTTCTCTTGTGATTGTTTG
Source organism: Bassia scoparia (assembly GCA_008642245.1). Taxonomy (NCBI): domain Eukaryota; kingdom Viridiplantae; phylum Streptophyta; class Magnoliopsida; order Caryophyllales; family Amaranthaceae; genus Bassia; species Bassia scoparia. Next base: position 65,740 of record SNQN01002060.1, on the reverse strand, counting down.
TTGTAGCTCTACGCTTGAGTTTTCGTTGTGTGTATGGGTTGTGTTTGCCTTTATTTTTGTTGTGTGTTTGGTCCAACCTTTTTGGGTTTTGTTTTGCTCAAGGCATATGCCTTTTGAGCTTATGGGTGGAGGAAGGCATTTGCGATAGAGAATGATGGTATGTTGTGTGTGTGTGTGTGTGTGTGTGTGTGTGTGTGTGTGTGTGTGTTGTGTTGTTTGTGTGTTGTGTTGTGTTGTGTTGTGTGTGTGTGTGTGTGTGTGTGTGTGTGTGTGTGTGTGTGTGTGTGTGTGTGTGTGTGTGTGTGTGTGTGTTGTGTGTTTGGTTGGTGTGTTTTGTTGGTGGTGTGTGTGTGTGTGTGTGTGTTGTGTGTGGTGTGGTGTGTGTTGTGTGTGGTGTGTGTGTGTGTGTGTGTGTTGTGTGTGTGTGTTTGTGTGTGTGTTGTTGTGTGTGTGTTGTGTGTGTGTGTGTGTGTGTGTGTGGTGTGTGTGTGTGTGTGTGTGTGTGTGTGTGTGTGTGTGTGTGTGTGTGATGTGTTTGTGAGTGTGTGTGTGTGTGTGAGTGTGTGTGTGAGTGTGTGTTGATGAGAATTGGGGGAAATTTGGGAAGTTGTTGAGGTGTTTGGTTGACTTTATTCTGATTTTGGATCATTTGTAAAAAAAATAAAGGGTCCCAAAATTTTTTGATCAATAAGGGGGTGGAAATTTAAAAATGATTTTCTTTTATTTTGTTTAAAAAAAGGGGAAAAAACAATTCTCCAACCCCACGGCTCTCCTCATTCTTCCCTTTCCCATTTTTCTTTTCTTTTCCTTTTCTTTTTTTCAATCCTATCCTATCCTAGTTCCCCCTACCCACCAAATCACACCACTCACTCACATCAATCCTTTCATAATCGGCCCCCTATTGAACTCTTCATTTTCTTTTCATTATTCATTCCTCACTCATCACTTATCTCATCACTTTAAACCAAAACCCCAAACTTCAATCATACTTCCAACTTCAAACCTCCATATCTCACTCATTTTATCACATTTTTCACAAATTTTCAACTAAACCGCATCAAATCATTTCCTCTACATTTCCCACAAATCATTTTCAATTTCGGGCACTTTGATTTTGGTGGGTTTTTGCTTTGGAGCATGTAAATTCTTCAAATGACTTGGTGTTCAAACTTGGTAACAATCTCTTATCACCTCTTTAAATCATTTTTGAGATTTGTTATTAAATTTGGATGCTTGGTTTGTTAATTAGTTTCCTAAGTTTTCCATACATATTCATGTGCCTAGTTTATGACTAATTTGAGCTTTTTTTGGGAATTTTGAGTTTGTGTGTGGTTTGTATTTTTTGGTAGTTAATTTTTAGTGAGAAATATTTATTTGAAGTAGCTTTTGTGTGATTTACATGTTTGGTTTTTGTTAGTAAGTTTGATGATTTATATTATGAATGATGTTTTATAGTTTTAAGCTTGAATTTTTACCATTTCAATAATTAAATCATCACCCAAGTATACTTCCATGCTAATCCAAGTTCATTTTTGATTCTAGAATTTACATGCCTTATTTTTCAAGTTCATTAAAAAAAAGGAGAAAAAAAGAGAAAACAAATAAATGTTAAATAATAATAAAAAAAAAGACTATAAATTTTAGTTTAAAGTATTTGAACTTGAATGAGCATTTGTTGTGCCCCTCTTGAGTTTTTGTTGGGAATGATTTTGATTATTGAAGTTGTTGTTTTAGGCTAAGGTTTTTGAAAGAAAAATTGAGTGTAAATAGTTTAGGTGAGTTGAGGTTGTAAAAAATAAGACGAAGCCTTGTTTATTTATTTATTTAATMAATTATTTTAATTATGTTGTTGTGCAAAAAAGAGAAGATTGTTGCTGATAAAAACATTTATGAGGGAGTTGTTGACTGAAGTTTGAGAGGATTATTTGCACACTCCAAAATGGTTGATTGATGTGTTTGCCTTTTTTGTTGCTTAGGTACCTCMTATTCATAAATACYCATATGTTTAGCCGCAACAAGAACAAGAAGAGGAGGCCTAATCTCAATGAGTCGTCCTCCTCCCAACCTCCACAAGAGGAGGAGGATGACTTACTTTCGAACGCACCCATTCTTCCACGGGCCTATGACATTAGGCCAATTGGAGACATGGCCGAAAAGTTGGAGGCATTTAGAGCTCTAAAAGTCTGCACCACGATTTATTGCCATACATGGACATGCGAGAAGTTCGGCATTAGGGAACGTGTCGAAGCATTCATGGCCAATGTGGGGATTTCCTCACTCTTCGACTTGGATATTCCATCAAAGTATATCCAATGCAATGGTGGCCCCGTGGTTCGCCAACTTCCTTTGACATATCCACAACTAACTCTTGAGTTCATGGCGACTTACAATTTAAACAAGGAGGTTGGCACGGTCACATTCTGCCTATTCAACAAGAACTATACTTTGACAATTACACAACTAAATGTGACCTTTGGTTTTGACTCGGCGACCCGAATCACCGATGTAGGGGCATGGTCGGGAGTTAGAGGGTACGATCAACAACAATTTTGGAGTGAGATCTCGAGGTTAGTTGACTTTTTCCACAAAGATTATCGATATTCCGAAATAATTCATGTGGGTATTCGATACTTCCATAGGACGTTTCACCTTGCTTCTATTCCCGGCAAGAACTCGAGAAAATTAGTGCAGCCAAGCTCTACATTGTTTGGAGGGTGGTCCAAGGCCCTAGATATTTTACTCCCAACGATGTAATGAGAAAATAAATTGGTGGTACATTTGGTCCAATCACTTCCAATACCTCACTCATAACCCAAGGAGCACGGGGACCATTCAATGTGGAGGCATGGTATCTTTACTTGCCTTCAATCTTTTGAAGAAACGTGATTACTATGCGGGGTTAGTTCCTTTGACACCGTATTCGCAATTAGATAAGGATGAGTGCTTTACAATGAGGTTCCTTTCACTTCCACGATGGTCAGAAGGACATTTGGAAAGTCCAAGATATTCCATGGTGCTACTTGCCATGTGAGCGCATGACCCGACCCCCAGTTAGTGTACTTTTCCCTTGGAGAACGCCAATGGAGGAAATTCCGGTTAGTGAACTCTACGAGGCAGAGCACCAAGCCCGTATAAGGGCCCTTAAAGGCCATCGACTCGTTCCGCGCTTGCCCTTTGGAGTCGTCCCGCTTCAAACCACTCCGCCTCCTCCTCCATCTCAACAACAACAAGAACATCAACAACATCAACAACAATATGAAGAACAACAGCCTAGACAGCGATGGAGGCGTCCTTGTCCTTCGCCCTCCAATGTGGAGGGAGGTAATTCCTCTAGTCTTACTCCTTCTACTACCTCTACTTCTACTTTGGCGCTTCCACAAGATTTTAATGATAAATTTAATAGCTTGTGTACTAATGTGGAAGCGATACCTAGGCCTCATGAAACGGTCTTTGTCACTCCTTACTCTGAATTTTATAACTTTCAGAGGGATGTAGATGAGAGTTTGGTTCCCCCCTATCTTAACTATCCGAACTCTCCAGCCCAATTAGGACCTATCCCAAATTGGAATCCGAGTTGCAAGTATTGGATGTGTGCTCGGCTTTGGGGGTTCTTGTGCTTTGATATTAGTATGGATGCGGCTTTGTAAGTTTTCTCTAACTCCATCTTTTTATTTATCGTAGCTTATGTAGTTAGATTCTAGGATTTTTCTTTTACAGTTGAATTGGTATTTATGTGTTTGKTGCGCTGTAAGGGTTGTCCCTACGACGATTTTAAATTTATTATTTGCACAGAGTTTGATGATTCCCCCTTGAGGCTTATTGTAGTGTCCTTGACTTTGGTCAAGTTGATTTTCGAAGTTGATCAGGGGATGATAAGGATTAGTGTGAACCGTATCTCCAAGTTTCTCCATTTTTCCTAGGTTTAACTATTGGTTGTTGCTTGTATATATGTTTTGTGTTGTGTTTTTGTGTATTAGCTTGTGCAAAGTTGAAAAAAGTTACAAAACAATCAAAAAATGCAAAAAGGCCAAAAACATTTTGATTTTCCTTTCTTTTTTCTTTTTCTTTTCTTTACTTTTCTTCTCTTCTTAAGGCAAAGTGTGTAAATTATGTTTTGTCTCCTGGTTTGGAATAAGGATGGGATTTGAGTTTTGAGCAACTCATATTCCCTTTCTACTTTTGAGCTTGCTAAGTCCTATCTCTGAAATTCACGACCCTTTTGAAATTTGAGTCATGAAGCTTGAATCCTAGGAATCTTTTTTATGGCAAGCTACTTAGAAAGCCATTTAATCTACTCATGGTGGGGAGCCTATTGGCTAAGCTGGGCGTAGCTCTATCAATGACATGAGACCATGCTTGGTGGTTTTTTATTGAGTTTGAATCATGTGAGGGTGTGATTCTTTTAGAGCCAAATAAGCASAAAAGTCATAAATCCACAAAAATTGAGTGTTCGCACTAGAGTCCTAGATTTACTATTCGCTTGTGACTTTTTCGACGCCTAGACCGAATTACCCAAGGTGTGATAAGGCATTCATTTCGGGTTTGGGATAAATTAATTTCTTCTTTTACATGTGCTATTTTTCTTTCTTTTTCCACATACATAATAGGTAATTATTTTTGGCTTACATGTACATTTGAATCCCCTTGAGCTTCCACTCTTTTGTTAGCCTCGATATGTACCTCTAAGCCAAATTTCACATCCTTTGACCCTTAGAAAACAAATGGAGTGTGGCTAGTTGTTTGTAAAAAGGCTAAGTGTATAAAGCCTCAAGTGTTGTAAATTTGTTGAGTGAAATGCATTAGAAATGCAAGTAAAGTTGAAGTAAATTCCCAAGTACAAACAAAAAAAGAAAAGAAAAAAYCAAAAAAATGGAAAAAATTTGTGAAAAGCACAATAAAGGGAAATAAGTCTCAAAGTTCAAGTTTGGCAAAGTGAGATGGGAGGAAGCAAGCAAGTCCAAGATAAGGTTGCCTCCAAAAGTGTGTGTGTGTGTGTGTGTGTGTGTGTGTGTGTGTGTGTGTGTGTGTGTGTGTGTGTGTGTGTGTGTGTGTGTGTGTGTGTATACGCGAACTGTGTTGGTGTGTGTGTGCTTTGTGTGTTGATGAGAATTGGGGAAATTTTCCCCAAAAGTTTTTGTTTGATGTATACTCCACTTGCTAAGATTGCACCATCGCCAAATGCATTTTTCCACACCTCCTATTGCAAGATTACAACCCTATAGCCCTTTGCCTTTGGGAGTGAGTCACAAAAAGTGGAGGGAATCACAAGTTTGTCTTGTCATTTTGGTGTATGTCTAAGTGAGTGTAATGTGCCCTACAACATTGAGTACTCTCACTCTTTCTTGAGTCCTTTCTTTAGATTATGAGTTATCACCAAGCTTGGTTGATTGAGGTCGAGGAGGGTAGCCTTGGAGAGGAGAGAGAGTGGATTGACTCATTTCATGTAAACTTTACTAAGTTGCATACAATTCGTGATACTTGATACTTGCTTGACTCCTATGTTGGGGGGGGAGGGGGGACATCCTTTACGCTCATTAGGTCCCCTAAAGTCCTCAAGAAATCCTATTCACCATAGACACTTTGGTTTTTGTTCCCACATCTCCACATTTTTTTTATTTTCCACTTGTGTTTTCTTGTATGTTTTTTAAAAGCTTTGCCTTGGTTTCTTTTATTTATGGAGTTGTGGGATTTCTCCATGGAAACCCTCACAAGACCAACTGATAGCCCATAGTCAAGGCTACAAAAGATAAAGTTCCTATCTCGGTCTTACTAGCTTAGCAGTAGGGCAAGAAGGGTCGAACCCACGGGAATTACGTTTTACTACTGGTTGACACTATCACGATTAACTAAAAACGGGATTAATACAAGACTTAAAGCACTAGAGTTGGAGTTTCACCACACAAAACACACATGCAACAACAGTATACAAGCAATGAGGTATTCTAACACGGATCAACCGACAAGGGGAGACTTTCTAAGGTCTTAACTACTCTCTCAATCTAGTTAGGAGAACCTCACTTGCAATCAAAGACCTATTCTCATGGCTTGGTTACAAGGTTGGTTTAAGCACAAAAGTCGCGAAAGCTAGTAACATCCCTAGAATCCGACCCCTATTCTCATGGTTCGTTCATCTAAGAGGCTAGGAGGAGTTCACCTAAGAGTTCGACTCTCGTTCCTTCGTCTAAGATCCCTAGAAATACTACCATGATGATCAAGCATGGCAATTAGCAATTGCACCTTCTAAACCACATAAGTCATATATAGCCAAAACCAACAAAAACCCCAAGCAAGCATGGAAATCACATGGTGAATTGAGGGCTTCACAAACCCTAGCAAGAGGACTACTCACACATGCTTAAAAACATGATAACAACAATAATAAACTTGCTAAACATCAAGATATTAAATTACAAGGAAATCAAAGCAAATCACCAACAAACCCTAGAAATTGCAATTTGGGAAAATACTTAAGCAAATTGAAATTTAAAAAGTCTAAGGGATTGAGAAATGTTACTAGAGATTCAATATGAAATTATAGCCAAAAAAATCCAAGATACAAGCTTCCAAAGTGCAGCAATTCCAATTAGAAGATGATGAATATTCACACTACAATTGAGAGCAAATTACAAAATAAAACTAGAGAGAAAATAAAAAATGAAAGTCTAAAGTCTCTTGTAAAAGGTGATGACCAAAGTACCCCAAATTGGGAGTAAAAACAACCAGAAAATAAGAAAATAAAAAGGTAAAAAGAAAAGCCGAAACTAAGAAATTCGAAAAACCGCAGCAGATGCAGAGTAGCGCCTGAGTAGCGGGCAGTAGCGCCCGCTACTAGGCCTAAGCTGAGCAAGGGAGAAGGCAGTACGGTGTAGCGTCGGTAGAGAGAGGCACTACAAGGCGCTATAAGGGGACTAGCATCCGCTACCAGGCGCTACATGGTGGTACACCTGCAGGGAACCTCAACGAGCCAAGAATGGTGAGTAGTGGCCAATAGCACCCACTACTATGTAGTAAACAGGCGCTACTCCTAAAAAAATGGCCCAAAAGAAGATCAAAGGCTCCCGAGCTTAAGTGCACGTCAATCGAGACCTCGAATGACTCCTAAGCATGTCTGAAGTGAGTCCGAACTACTCCAAAACGCGGAGAATCAAACAYTACTTGAAAATCACACCAAAAAGAAGAGAAAAGGCGACAAATATGTTAAAAGCTGCCGTTAGAAGGTAAGAAGTAGAAAACGAGGGCACGGACTCAAATGAAAGAGAAAAAGACTCAAAACGACGGAAATAAATAATAAAAAGATTCCAAAAATCGTATATTAAATCCGTACATCAAACTCCCTCAAGCTAAACCGTTGTGTGTCCTCAAGCAACTAAAAGCAAAAAGAGGGGAGAATGAACATATCCCTCAGGAGAGGGTGACTTAAAATGACTCAAARGCTAACTAAAGACTCAACTATGCATGAAAACAAACACTAAATCGGACGACGAGACAATGACCTCTACTAGCGAMCCATGAAACAACCAAAAGGGCAATGAGAGGCTCGAACCAACGGTCCAAGAACTAACCCACTCCCACGATCACAACCATCCCTAAAGTACTCATAAGCTGTGTAAATAATCCCTCCGTGAGGGAGCATCCAAAGAATTAGAGTAAGAAGGGAAAAACGGTCTCTCATAGGTCCCGTGAGTGGTGCTCGCTCAATAGGCTTGACTTGTAAATTTTAATTTAACCTAGAATCAAATGGAATTTTCGGTGTTGTAATGAGGCTTTGGTGAAGATGTGGAAAGGCTTTTTATGTGGTGGTAAACCTAAGAGAAGCATTTACAAACCGAACATCGAACCAAACCAAAGAAAATCATCACTTAGCATCGGACACAACTCCAGAAAGCCATAATACGACCAAACTATTAACCGAGGCACAAAACTATACGAGTGCCTAATAAACAAAGAAATATAGGAAAAGAGAAGAAAAACACTAAATATTTACATAAGACCTAACGACATTTTTWTGTGATTGAAACTTGCTTTTCTTTGAATTTATGAATCGAGATAACTAGCAAGAAACAATCCTATTGAATTTTTTTTAAAATTTTTTATAGAAAGTGAAACATTACAACTACTACTAAAATTTACAATTACTAAAACTACTAATATTTACATCACTAAACTATTACAAACCGAGTATATACAACGAACCCAAACTATGCTTTTCTAGCTACGGGATACAAAGCGGGGTAAAGGCTTGTAATGTGGCTAAACAAACGAAGGCTAAGGCTCAAAATGGGGAACAAAGGGGAAAGTAAAAAAGAAAAAAAAAAGCAAAGAAACGAAACAAAACTAAGGAAAAACTAACAAGAATAGCCAAAATCACCTTCAATTAAGTCACAAGTCAAGTTCTCGATCAAAGTCACATCATCGGGTCTTCAAGAAATCATGAAACGAAAGACTTAGGTAATAAGAGGTCAAAAGCGGTAAAAGGCTCAAAACACTCACGGGTTAGAAAAGTACCATTCGGGGCTTCCGAAACGCGAGCGTAACAACCAAAAACAAACGCAAAGAACCAAACAAAACCACAATCAATCGCAACCAAAGACTCAACCGAACTAGAGAGGTCGAAGGGGTTGGTTTAACAACCCTTTCCTAAGTGTCTGAAGCATGCATAACAATGTCTCACGAAAGATTAAGAGACATACCAAGGCTCCCTCTAAAATCGTCATAAGGACTTAGGACTAACTAGAAAAGAAGAAAAAAGGAATAAAAGCAACGTTTGAAGACTCAATAGCCCTGACAAATCTTACAAAACAATGGGCTAACAAGCATATAAGTACAAGTGTACTCGCATGCTACTAGACTCAAGACTCGATATAGAAAGACTAAAAAAGACTCGATATAGAAAGACTCAAAAGACAATAACCACATCAAGACACACCATGTAAAACATTACAAAACAAGTACTAACTTCTCCCCCAAGCAAGCCTGAAGGCGTGCCTCCTCCAAGATAATCATCGGWGTTGTCATCGACATCTGCATCGTGGGGAATAGTAAAGAGCTTATGAAAGAGGCGAGAGTCAAGATCTTGACGGTTCTCCCGATCACTCGACGGGGGAAAGAAGTTTTACTGATTGGACCCCTTAGTGGCGGGGAAATAGGGTGGTGCGTCATAGTTTAAGGCATTRGGGTACTAACCCACATGAAGGGGACAGTACGGGTAGGGCTACCAACCTCCCGAAAACACGTTATGCCATCCCCTAGGGGGTCTGAAGTGGGATCGCCCCTAGCGTCCGCTAGACCACCACAAGTGATGCCGAAATCATAAGGACCTTGGGGCCGGGGGTGGTAGGGGTAGGTGACTTGACCGTCTAGGCTAAATGCAGGAATAGGACCTGACTGAATAAGAATGTGAGGGTAGTTCAGGTACTGGCTGATCTGACCGTTAACCGCTAGCTGATGTTATATTTTCCCACAAAAATACCGGGCATACTCTGAGTTTTGCAAAGCTAGGGATGACTGATCCTCCAAACGAACAAGTCGGCCAAAAATGGACTGACTATAGACGGGGTTATRACGGTCCCCGCCTACCTGTAGGTCTAGCTGCTGAAAAGCAGCGGCTATTGGGAAGAAGACATAGTAACTTGGGGCTGGGTGGAAGATTCTTGCCCCGGTGTGGTGAAGGTAGAGGGAGAAAAGGTGACAGGGGTGCAAGAAGTGCACGCTCGACCCTGAGGCTGAGGTGGAGGGCAAGCTTGATGGGTTGCCTCCGATCCTCTCGTATGGTGTCCTCGGGGTAGAGCGGCTRAGCGGGTTAAAAAAAGGGGGGATCCTTCTGAGCGACCATCACGAGCAGAGGCTTAGTGGTACTTGAACCCTCTTGAGATCCGGGCTATATCTAAGGCAACATGCGTGAAAGCAWTTCTGTAGTTTACAAAATAATGGCTATGGCCTAGCGCTCGGGCAATTACAGAGATGTAATCGTCAACCAATACATTAGCAGTGAGAGCTCGAGCTTCCTTAAACATAGCCAATTGAAGCATCATTCGGTACCCGACATTCACTCGGGAACCATCCTCACGATTGGTACAGGTTAAGAAAAGCAGGCGGAGTTCGTTGACACTAGTTTTCGACAATTCGTGCTTTGCATGAAGCGAGTAAGAAAGTACTCGATGGAAGAGACGAATTGTCGTATGATGGATCATGTTATCCCTCTGAGTCTGGTGGATGTATTGCCCCTATTGAGTGATGTTATCCCAAAAAGTATGAAAGTTAAGGCTAGGGGTAGCATCTTGCAACTCGTAAATTTTGTTGTTGGGGTTCGAACGAAATATTTCGTTTAGTCTTGTGAGGGTGATATGATGGGGTTTCCGAACATTTGGAAACGAATGTGATACTCTAGGGGCCCATCATCACCCTCAACTCTATCAAAAGTAAAGGTGGCCAAAGTTTCYGCCACCAAGTCTGGGTAAGTCAGCTCATGGGGCAAGTCTACGAACACGAGTATACCAAGGTAGGCGGCAAGTTGTCAAAACTCGCCGTCAACGCCTAGGGTTTTGTAGAGTCGGCCGGTGATAGAAGCAGATGCCCTTTATGACCCGATTCTGCAAGTGTCCCAAGCAGTGTGGTTACTGTCAGGAACACTCCAAGCAGGGGAATGTGCTCGCTCCCCGATGGCTTAGGGTCAGACACATTCCCTCTCCTCTTCTTGTTCCTGCTCCAAGGGGCCATTAGCAATACAAATCAAGTTTAACAAACAAATTGACACAACACCGTAGGGTCGGTCCAAAAAGAGTTGACTCAAAAAAGAACCCAACAACACAAGCAGTCGAACACGCAAAAACTAGGAAAAAAAACCTAAAAAGAAAATCCCTAGGGTTAATCTAAATAGCTTGCCCTTTCCTAACTAGCGATAGATCAACGGACATAACTCCAAGTGTCGCAAGACCCCAATTACAAGCAACAAAATCAAGCACTTGCGACAATCAATATGTAAAAATAATCCAAGAATCTTAATTTAGTTATCCAGAATTCACAACCCAACCAACCAATACACAACTCAACAATGAGAAAATTAAAGCCCACGATCACAAACTCATAGTACCACCATTAACAGTTGAAGCCGAAAATTCAGTTTACCTAAAAAAACTGATATGCTCCTTGCTTAGTTCAAAATCAGAAATTTCGGCAACAATACACAATTAACAGTGGTTCACAATTGCAACTTCAACAATAAGTTCAAAATCAAAGTTCAAAATCACAAAATCTGCTCAKAACAAGGCTAAYATTCACTAATTAATCCAAGAATTTAATATAAAAATTAAACTTAAATTAGGGGTTAGAACTATACCTCGAGAGTTGTGAAAACAACTCAAAAATCAACCCAAAATTAGCCAAAAATCAGAAAAAATTCCAAGCCCTTCGAACACGAACATGAAAACACAAATTTTCCCCCGAAATGAAGATAACAAAATTAGAAAATTGTGCTCGAAAAGCACCCATAAACGCCCAAATAAGCACTCCAAAATCCCCAAAAATTTRAGAAATTTCGTGAGCCTTAAACCCTCAAAAATTAAAAAAATAAACCAAAAAAATTAGGTTTAAAATTGAAAAATCTGAAGTTTGTGATAATAGAGATGAAAAATTTGAGTGATTAGGAATGATTTTTGTGAGTTTGAGAGTGATTTAGAGAGATGAGTGAGTGAGAATGAGAATGTAAGGATGAGTGAGATAAGAGAAGTAATCGGTCAAAAGAAAAAACAAGAGGAAATGTGAAACACGAGTGAGAGGGAGAAAGATTCGCAGAATTGTATATTAACACCCGCTACTCCCTCCATCCGTGAAACCTTAAAACTTATCGTAGTGCCTAGTAGTGRTAGGTAGCGCCCGCTATTGCACTAGTAGCTCCTTGTAACGGGGCACTACTAAGGCGCTACGCATGATTCTGCATAAATTCACAACTTTTTGTGGTAACACCAAACTTAGGGTGTAATGCCATTMTAGCAAACGCTACAGAGGTKGTAGCGCCTCGTAGCAAGCGCTACTCTGCCGCTACACRTGAGTTTTGCAAAAATCACAACTTATTGTGGTAACGCCACAATTGCGGATGCTACAGGGTAAGTAGCGCCTAGTAGCGCCCGTCCTTGGGCGCTACACCTGAGTTTCTGGGTTTTCAAACTTGGCTCAAAACATAAAGTAGCGTCTCAGTGGCGTCTTCCTCGRGTCAATAGCGTCCGCTATACCGGCGCTACAAGGCGCTACTTCTCTATTTTTGCACTTTTAACAATTCTAACCAAGGCCACGGCCAAAAATCCACAAACCAAGCCTACAAAGGCATCACAACAGCTGAACACCAAGCTAAAAAAACGCCTTAAGGACTAAAATAAACTACAAAAATAAATTAAGAAAGCGATAAAATGCGGGTTGCCTCCCACAAAGAGCTTGATTAATGTCGCGAGCCTGACGCATTACCTCAATTGGGGCCTAACCGATCGCGGTTGAGGTATCAAATTTATCCAAGTGGATGACTCTCACTGCCTCCATGTGCTCACCTTCAATGTAGAGCTTCAATCTTTGGCCATTCACTTTGGACGGCTCACATCCTTCCTTGCCAATTTCAATGGCTCCATATGGGTAGACAAGAACCACCGTAAAAGGACCACTCCATCGAGACTTCAGTTTTCAAGGAAAGAGTTTCAAACGAGAGTTGAACAAGAGAACCTTGTCCCCCTTCTTGAAGTCACGGTGGAGAATCCATTTGTCATGGTATGCCTTGGTGCGTTCTTTGTAAATCCTTGCATTCTCATACGCGTCCCTTCTAATTTCCTCCAAGACATGAAGGTCTAGCAACTGCTTTTCACCCGTGGCATTGAGATCAAAGTTGAGAGTTTTGATTGCCCATAGAGCTCGTTGCTCCAACTCAACCAGGATATACACGACTTCCCATAAACCAACTTGTAAGGAGTCGTGCCAATTGGAGTTTTGAAGGTAGTGTGATAGGCCCAAAGCGCACCATCTAGCTTTGTTGACCAGTCCTTTCGGGACTTATCCATCGTTTTCTCTAATATAAGCTTGATTTCCTGGTTTSAGATTTCGGCTTGGCTGAAAGTTTGGGGATGGTAAGCAAGAGCCACTTTGTGTTTCACCCCATATTTGTCCAATGGAGCTTGAAAAGACCTCTTGGCGAAATGAGAGCCACCATCACTGATGAGTGCTTTTGGCTCTTCAAATCTTGGTTAAATAACATTCTTGAACAGCTTGGCCACAACCTTTGAATCATTCGTTGGTGAAGCCATGGCCTCAACCCACTTAGAAACATAATCCACTACAACCAAAATGTATTGATTGCCATATGAGACGGGGAAGGGACCCATGAAATCAATGCCCCACACATCAAAAGTTTCAAGCTCAAGAATGGTGTTCAAAGGAATTTCATGTCTTCTTGAGATGTTGCCGGTGCACTGGCACCGGCCATAAACTTTTACCACGGCCCAAACATCCTTGAACATGGTGGCCAAAAGAAGCCAGATTGAAGGATTTTTGCAAGAGTCTTGTCGGCACCTATGTCTCACACAAGGAGAGGAGTGAGACATATTAATCACGTCTTCGATCTCATGATTTGGAACACACTTCCAAAAAAGGCAATCCACTCCCCTCTTGAAAAGTAAGGGGTCATCCCAATAGAAATTCTAAACATCATGAATGAAATGCTGCTTTTGTTGATAGGTCCAATCACAAGGAATGACCTCATTAGAGAGATAGTTGGCATAGTCGGCATACCATGGAGATAGAAAGTCTTTGACTGAGAGAAGCCAATCATCACGAAATGAATCATCAATTGGAGAGATTTCATCATTTGTAACGAAGGGCAACCTAGAGAGATTATCTGCCACCACATTCTCGGCCTCTTTCTTCTCTCAAATCTGAATGTCAAATTCCTGAAGTAATAAGATCCACCGTATGAGCCTCGACTTTGCATCCTTCTTAGATAAGGGATATTTCAAAGCGGCATGGTCGGTGTAGCTGATGACCTTTGACCCGACCAAATAGGATCGAAACTTCTCAATAGCATGAATGWTAGCCAAAATTTCCTTTTTAGTGGTGGCATAGTTGCATTGCGCCTAATCAGGAGTTTTTCTAGTGTAGTATATGTCATGCAACTTGCCTTCTTTTCTTTGCCCTAAGACTGAACCCATTACAAAGTCCGAGGCATCACACATAAGCTCGAACGGAAGGTTCTAATTAGGGGATTGAATAATTGGAGCGGATATCAAAGCCTGTTTCAACTGCTCAAATGAAACAAGACAATCATTAGTAAACACAAAGGGGGCATCGTTAAGCAAAAGTTATGTGAGACGCTTTGACACCTTTGAAAAATCCTTTATAAAACGACGGTAGAATCCCGCATGTCTAAGGAAGCTCCTCACCCCTTTAACATTTGAAGGCGGTGGGAGTCTCTCGATTACATCAACTTTAGCTTTATCAACCTCGATGCCCCTAAAAGAAACAACATGACTTAACACAATGCCTTCTTCAACCATGAAGTGGCATTTTTCCCAATTCAAGACAAGGTTCACCTCTTGACATTTTTGTAAAACTTTTGCAAGATTGGATAGGCAAGTGTCGAAAGATGAACCACAAACAGAAAAATCATCCATAAAAACCTCAATATAACACTCTAACATGTCGGAAAAGATGGCCATCATGCACCTTTAAAAGGTTGATGATGCATTACATAGCCTAAATGGCATCCTTCGATATGCAAAGGTGCCAAAAGGGCATGTAAAGGTAGTCTTCTCTTGATCCTCGGGGTAAATCGGGATTTGGACGAATTCCGAAAAGCCATCAAAGAAACAGTAGTGACTATGACTAGCCAATGTTTCCAAAAATTGATCAATGAAGGGAAGGGGAAAATGGTCATTATGGGTCAATTTTTTAACTTTTCGATAGTCAATATACATGCGTCAACCTGTAATCAACCTTGTTGAAATTGACTCATCCTTTTTATTCTTGACGAGGGTCATGCCTCCCTTTTTAGGGACCACTTGAACCGGGCAAACCCACTAACTATCATAGATAGGGTAGATTATTCTCGCTTCAAGTAATTTTACCACTTCGTTTTTCTAAACCTCCTTCATGTTAGGATTGAGCCTCCTTTGATGCTCAATTGAAGAGGCATGGTTGTCAACAAGATGAATGCGATGCATAAATAATGTAGGGCTTACCCCCTTAATGTCATCAATGGTGTAACCAATAACGTTTCTATATTTTCTTAAAATCACAAGCAACTTTTCAAGAGAAGCGTTATCAAGTTTTGAATTGATAATAARGGGGTAATTCTCATCCTCATCAAGATAAACATATTTTAGCAAAGGGGGAAGGGGTTTTAGTTCTACCTTGGGAGGAGGCGTAGAACATTCCTCCTTCTCAACCGTTAGAACCACGAACTCGTCACTTGAAAGGACATTGGCCCGATCAAGCAACATAGAATAACCCACTTCTTCAATGAACCCTSGCCTTGAGGATGATGATCACCCGTTAATAGACCTTGCAAAGGATCTTCACACATAATCTCAACTTGGGACTCATCCCATTCCAAGGTGTCGATTCGATGGACTTCATCCATCATTGGCATTTTCATGACCTTGGAAAATGAAAAGAAAATCTTCTCATCCCRCACATTTAGTGTTAASTTGCCATCCTAGACATCAATAAGAGCACCGACCGTTTTTAAAAAAGTACGGCCTATAATCAATGAAACCTTGGAGTCTTGATCCATTTCCAAAATCACAAAGTCAAAAGGCACGAAAACACACCCCACTTGCATTGGCACATCCTCAAGAACGCCTAAGGGCAACTTGACCGAACGGTCAACCAATTGAATGGACATCCTTGTAGGCTTGAGCTCACCTAAATTGAGTTTTTGAGCCATAGAGTCGGGCATCAAAGACACAATTGCCCCTAAATCACAAAGGGCATTTTTGGACTCCAAATAACCCKTTTTTACTAGAATTGAAAAGCTTCTAGGATCACCAAGTTTCTCAAGAAGCTTATTTTGACCAATAGCACTCACCTRCATGGGAAGTGAGATAGTGGCACTCTCGTCCAAGCGGCTCTTATTACAGAGCAAATCCTTGAAAAACTTGGCATAGGCGGGCATTTGAGACATGGCATGAAGGAACAGGATGTTAATTTGAAGTCCCTTCATGATGTCCAAGAACCTTGCAAACTTTTCATTCAACTTTCTCTCTGCCACCCTATGAGGGAAGGGTAGTGGAGGCATATATGTTCTCAAAGGATTGACCTCCCTTTCTTTGCTCCTTTCAACCACTTTATGCTTGGTTACCTCGACTTCATTTGAAACCGAATCCATAACAAGGACTTCCTACTCTAACTCGTTCTCAAATTCATCCTCATTCACTTCATTTTGAACAACCTTTTTCYAAGCACACTCATCGTGAACCATGATCGGGCCATCATACCCTTTTCCATAACTATTGAGTCCCCTAGTGTTTTGAGTGATGACAAACAGTTGCAAGAACAGGTACATTGGTCTAATGAATACAGCTGGTCTGAACAGCAGAGATACTGTTCTTGGTCACTTGAAAGAGAGTGACAAGTATGCAAACAAGTTATATTSTGCAAATTGGTGTATGTGTTTTGCATACAGAAATTCCAACTATTGAAGCAGAAAGTCCTTCGAGGAAGACTCGAGAAAATCAAGCTTAGTATGAAGGTGTAGGAAGCTTCGAGAAGTTGAAGAACAATGAAGATTGGTTCTAGGATTAGAAATAAGTCTTCTTGTTGTATATAAGTGCATAAATGTGTTTGTTGCGTGCTTGTATTATTGGTTGTTGGCATTGGGCTTTAAACTTTCTCTATTAGAGTTGAAGGTAACTAAACTAGTTGGTTGGTTAACATTGACCCTACCAGTTGGGAGAATAGTTGTACTGTTCTCACAATGCGGATCATCTTGTCGAGCAAGAAAAGATTTTTGGAAAGTTTTCTTAAAAAAGATTTTTGGAAAGTTTTTCTTAAAACAGTTTTATGGAAACTTCAAGATGATCACCATTCTACTATAGTTAGCGCCATTGTCCACGCCCCACACGCGCCGCTGTCCTCTCCCTACATGTGCCGCCTATGAGTGCTCAAACAGATTGTTTGGCGCATACGCTCATATACATGAACTATGCAAGCAAGTGCATGCATACGAGCAAGCAAGAAAGTCAATTTCACGACCATGCATTATGTGTCGAGAAATAGTAGGGCTAAGTCTCAAGTATCACTTGTATGCATCAACAAAATAATCAGCAGTATTGGGGATGCAAGGAAACTTGCCGCAGGCCAAGAAATAATAGCACCACGTTCTTCAGGCAAATTGTAGATACCTACATTTGTCCCTAGCCCAAGACGGCCYATGATAAGACACCCCTTGCYACACACAAGCTGAYTTGAGAGAGAACTAGGGCCTTAATACACCCTAAAAAGGCAAGTTTTCACTACACCTGGCACGTTTCTGTACACAAAGAGCCCTTAAAAGTAATGTTTAATTTCAAAATAATTTTTACTTATTTTTAAACATTTTTCTAGATTTTTTCGGAATTTTTCTGAATTTGTCTAAGCATTTTTGGCAATTTTTCAGAATTTTCAACAATTTAATTAATTTTACAATAATTAATTAAATTATGAAAACAATTCCAAAATTCATGAAATTTTAACATAACACTTTATTTTTTATAATGAATTTTATGAATATTTGTCCATAATTTTAAYAGCTGTGGAAAAGTAGTTATTAATTTCCTAAGCAAAAACGCGCACCCGAGCGAAACGACTCATTTCGGGAGCTTCGGGACTAGACCCGAGTGTGGGGCCCACATGAATATCTCCCCAAATCAATCAGTGATTTTTTGATAAAATTTCCTAATCAAATAAAATCAAATAATATTTTATTCTGATTTTATATTATACGCAATCCGCTAAATAAGGCAAGTCGAATCAACTAAAAAAGGAAGGAGTGCTAGGCGTAATTGCGCCCAGGTTTTTTGCATTTTGGGCGCAATTACGCCCATATCATTTCCTTTTTTACACTTTGCCTATAAATACGAGGTCTCGGGTCCTCATTTACGAAGGCACGCCTTATTGGCACTTCTCAAACTCTCTCTCTCTCTCTCTCTCTCTACAATTTTCTCTTCTCCTTCTCTCTCTAAAACACATCAAAGCTCTCACTCTTTTGCATTAAAAATTTAAAAGCAATCAAAATTCAAAAGCATTCATACATTCAAAATCATTCAAAAACACAATCAAAAGCATTCTCAAACACATCAAACACATTTCAAAACACAATCACGCATCCATTCGTGCACWCATATGAGATCTCGGCTTGATCTKAAGTTCTCTGCTCGATTTGGGGTTCTTGGTTTATTTTGAGTTCGATTTGGGTTTTTTCGTGTTTGTACGAGTTCGCGAGGGTCCCTAGCATCATTCTCATTCATTAGCACCGTGTTGCAAGGTAAGTTTGAGGCCAATGTCTCAATCTCTAAACACCCTTTTGCATACTTGTTAGAAATTCGAGTTTCTATGWAATTGGCATGTAATATTGATTAACAAACTATTCGACATGAATTAAAAACAACATTAGGAACAACCTTTAACTCTTGTTGAATGCTTGCATGCTTGCAAATCACAACAACTTRTATGTCTTAAACAAGACCGGCAAATTACATGTTCTCACGCCTAATAAGACTAATTCATTGACAAATTGGCTTTTAGGCACCCTTTAATACGGATKTAAACAACACATGTCGCAACAAAAAATTAGTCCTATGTGCATATATTTCTGTTAAGCAACCCACATAGTAATTTGCATGCTTAGGGTTAAAACGGAAAATTGTTTGTTGTTGTCTTTTTTACAATGGACTCGCAATGACCGATTAGAGGCCGCTAGATGCGAGGGGGTGTTGTGCACTACTTCACACTTACCCTTGTCCCCTAATCCAGACCTTTGGTGCACTACCAGACATGGAGTCBTTCGCCTTGCTTTATGCAATTATAGGCAAGGCTTAAAACGGGTTTCGTAGCTTCCTAAAAGAAGTGCGGTGGCAACTTCCTCTACTRYTTTCGAGTATAAAAACACAACTCCAGGCATACTCACACTATGCAAAAGTAGGAATTCAATTCTAGKAAAATCCGAGTCATCAACTAATTGTACCCCCCGGAGCAGAGGGACCGAACCCATTCCAGTKCGGTGACGCCTCGGCGCCCGCATAGTTTTTGGCGACTTCACTGGGGAATTCAGTAAATCTATTATCTTTAGTGATGTGTGGACAATACTCGAAATGTCATGCGAATACAGCGTCTTAAAGATGACATGTGTTAGGCATCCTGCATTACACGGAACTTAGGTCGTTGGCACTGAGTTTCCGTTTTCTAGGCATCGCGTCTCATATATGTGAGTTCTACACTTGAGACAAGACCGGGGGGGTCACTTAAGATTTGCGCTGGCGTACTACCTATGTAAGCAACTCTTAAGCTTGATGCCCTTCCCCACCATGACGCGCGGCAATGTGCCCTACAAAGCCGTACGGTTTAGACCTCCTTTGAACATCACAGCGGGCAAGATGTGTTAAAGACCGTTCTAATCCTAGTCATGGGACCCTCTTGGACACCCGGACCGACCTGTTCGATAACGTAGCAACTAACTCTAGGTGACTGGACAGTTTCTTTTTCATTTTGCATATAGGGATCATGCAAGTGTGACAACGTGCTATTTGTTTTTAGCTAACTAAGGACCTTAGCTTTGCATATTAAACAACAACGAGTCATGTACGAGTCGTGTAACAGTCTCATATAAAAAGTGGTCATTCCTTAGGCATCATAATGTCAAAATGGTTGTAACTAGAATCGTTTAGGCTTTACGTCTCTTGCATTGCATAATTGTAAACGAGCGCCAAAACTCATAATTCGCCTTAAAAAAATTTTAAAAAAATCGAAAAATTCATAAAATAAAAATATTCGGACAAAAAAATCAAAAAACACTAAAAAAAACTGAAAATAAATAAAGGCGAAAAGCGAATTTTGGTGTTCATTGAGTCTAGTCAAGGAAGCAAGTCTTGCATCGTTTTCTAAAAATCGATTCTAATGCACTCTAATGCAGAATAGACTCATCTACGTGGTAACTTCAAAGCTCGGCACAGCACGACCTACTAGTTTCTATTCCTTTGCACAAAATGGACGTTCGACACCTCAAGTCTAGGTCCAGCAACAAAGAAAGAGCTAGCACAACAACCATTGTGGCCCTTTCACCAAAAGACTAAACTAGTAGCACACAAATATTCGAAAGATCACAGTTACGCACTACTTGGGGATCGAAGAAGCAACAAAGTGGGACAAAAGCAAGTATGTGAGTACCATTGTGGTCGTTGTCACTCTACCGAAGAATGCATTTCTTTAAAGGATCGCATATAAGACACGATTAATGACGGTCACCTTCCTATCCTTCCAGAGGGTAAGAAGCCAAGCATCTGAAGTAAAGCAGTCACCCGCAGCACCCGCAGTTCACAACAAAAGACGAAATGAGCAAGAGTCAATAAAGATTTAGCATAGGTTGAGTCGAAGAGTCCCTCCACCTAGATTTACATTTTCCTTTCTTTTCCTTTTGTCGAGTCTATGTCAATTAGGAATAAAGTCTTGTCATCTCATTAGCCTTCCACAATAATAACAGTTCTTTTTCATTTTACATTCTTTTCTCAGCCTATCATGTGCTTCGACTTCAATGATGTAATGCTAATCAACACATGACCTCACAAAAACAAAAAAAAATGGAAAAATGAAAAGTAAAAAAATGAATAAATTGGACATGCTCGAGAGGCCTTCCTTCATAGCTCCACAAAAATATCCTTCTCCCTCCATGCACCCTATCACAAGTACAGATCAAAGCAAAATCCCTGGCAACCCCCTTTGAGCCTTCTTATACAAACAAAGACAAAAGAAGCCGATTTCTTTCACACCTGCATCTTCCTACCCTCCATAGTGCCAAAGCGGCACTAAGCAAAGCAAAGCAATGCAAAGTAGTAACCCAAAACAAGTTGTGGTTTAGACAATACAAAGAAAAAGAAGAAAAAAAAAAAGAGAGAAACCCAACAAAAAATTCAGAAGAAAAACCTTCAGCATCAAAAAGTGATAAAGTCTAGCCCAGCTTCACACATTGCAAAGTCCCACAATGAAACTCAAAGCAAACATACATTGCAGCAAGTTTGCCAAAAGCCTCACACCCGTCACCCAGCCTACATTACAACCTAAAAACCCCTCTTCAAATGAGCATTGTCCTAGCCTAGCTAGGCCAATTCRCKACAAGGATTCGTCCTAGGCAAAATGAGGCATCACTTGCACACACGACCTCACGAACTACGATCGGTCTACTTCCACTTGGATACGTAGGTAGCCTCTTCCCGAGGTTCGACCAAATTTATAAAAACAAATAGGTCATTTTCATCATTGTGTTGGTTGGATGTTTTCTAGAAGTTTGAAGCACAACTTCTCTTTTTTCTAGAACTTGACATAAGCTCGAGTTTGAACCAGCATCTCTTAGCCAGCCACATCAATCCCCTCATCTTATCACCCCTAGTCACAAATTGAGTCCTTTTTGTTTTGTAGATCCCTAGCCTTTCTTTCTACAACCCTTAGGACTCTCTTAATCATCCTAATGCAACCTTACAGTCAGGCTCTTGCTCATATAATCAAAATTGCACATCAACCAGCTCCAGCAAGCTCGAGGGGCTTTGCCTCAATAGTCTCATGTCTAAGCATAAGGTCCACTTCTCAAAGTGTAGGGGGTTTCATCAACAAAAAAAGTCCTAATTCCTTGTTCCTTTCCTAAAGGAGCAGCAAAACTCAGGTTCTAGACTTGAGTGATCACAACTAAATCTAGAAGCGGCAGACATGACACATCAATAGCGAATCCAATAAGGTTGGGGGCTTGCAGCATCATTATAGTCTATACAAATACGATTGACTCTAAAAGGCAAGGTTACAGTTCATTGAGGGCTTTACATTGGCATAAGGGTCCTCATTCCAGCAACATGCTCTCTGCTCGAGYGAGCGCCACACTTAAGTTCCTGACTTAAGTTTACATCTTTGTTACATATGTAGCCTTATGGAAGCATCCTTAGGTAAATTAATTAATACTTGTGCCCTACAAGTTCTGCATTGATCTTCGCACAACCACTCGGATTCATTAGGGGCTTAGAACAAAAGAACCAAGCTCTTTGGCATATTGAAGCACACTAACTTCAGCACGATCTCATAGTATACCTTGTGCGCCATCCCTATGCCGAATATCATCATTCAGCCCTCCGATCGCACTCAACCAATTGCCATGCTCTTCTAACAAGCAAACAACTCAAGTTCCATGACTTGCAGTTAGCACCGGTCTCGAATCCGAACCCGGGGGGGGTCATAGGCATAATGGCAAGATCATACATGCAATTATGCAATCAATCATCTCATTGATATCCAATGCGAAGTTCCGTCAACGGCAGATTCTCCTGTCGCAAACCACTACATTCAAGTCCCTCTGATCCGACCTTGCAACTAAAACAAGTGCAAATCATCTACTCAACACCGTGTAAAAAATGCCCTAGCATTAAAGCTTCAGCACCGCAGGGTCATCTTACATGACCTTCACACATAAGAGGCCCTGTCTTCATAAATTCGTAGGTACCTGAGGCTACCATTGACTCAATGATAGCCAAACACAATGCCTCTTTCAACACCACAACTTCATGAAAATTCACAAAAATCTACATCAAAATGTTTGCTTCCTTGACTAGTGTTTCAATAAAAGTCAATTCTGCAGTCCAACCAATCTTTGCACTATAGTTCCCGCTATTGATACTAGGTCATAAGTTGAGTTTGCCTTGTGAGTCGATAGTCAAAACACAGAAAGTTGCAAAGGGTCAAGTTTAATGCCATTCGCATATAAGTTGCATGCATAAAGTCAGTACACCAACAAAAGCACCAATGCAAAGTCAAGCAACTCAACTCCAAGGACTAAGGGAGTCTAATGCGAGTCGCTAAAAAAATCAATGCAAATGCCTAGGGTCCCACTATTTAGATGCAATTTTGCAGTAATTAGCCGGGGCGCTAACCAGGATCAGCGAAGCTAATCACTTATCACTAGCACTCTCGCTAACTTGCAAAGCCAAGTTTTGTGAACAGCTATAGTCAACATCTCACGGCATCAGGCTCTACACAAACATTAGGCTCCTTGCCTAGCCAGGACAGAGGCATTAGCTTCCCAGCCAAAGCACAATGTTCTTGGGGCTCGACTTATGAGACATCAATCGACTTCCGTCTACCAAGTAATATTTAGAACTGATACCAATACAAGTGCCAGGATATGCGCCTATTCATTCCCCAACTTCAACACCAGCATTTGCCAACCCATGCGCCATACATTTTACAAGGCATTCCATAGTCATGGCAGAGAAAAGTCAACAAATAGCAAAGCACTAACAGTTAGATCAAAGAGCTCATTTGACCGAAAGAGGAAGTAGGCAAGCATAAAGCAGATCAAGCATGCACAGCAAAAGACCATGCGGCAGCTAATGAAGAAATATTCTGTTGGGATCTGAACGCATCAGAAAAGAGATAACAGGCATGAACAGATCACAGCAACAAGATACCGAACGTAAGCTACGCCCAATGACGTGAAGTCTCCATGACTTTGTACACGTGAAGTCTCGTGAAGAACCATATGAACGTGAAGTTGTGAAGTTGAAGTTCGTGAGAAACCATCTTTGAACGTGAAGTTCGATGAGAACATTCGAACGTAACTCTCGTGAAGAACCATTCGACTTGAAGGTTCTGATAGAACCAATCTGGAACGTGAAGTTCCCATGAATGTGAACGGTTCCCCGTGAAGAACTCAATGGTCTGAACGTAAGTAGTGAATGTAATTCGTGAAGTGCTTATGTTTGAACGTGAAGCTTCTGTGAAATTCACTTGACAGTGACGTTCGTAAATCCATTCCTGACGTCAGAATGTAAGCAGCAACCAGTGGCTTCTCAAACCGGAAGAATGAAGCAGGCAAGTATGAGCCTAAAGCACAAGCAATTAAGCAACAATTCCGCGACATGCTTCAAAGCAAAATGAAGATGAATTAAGTAACATCAGCCAGATAAATTCTAAGCATAAGAAGCAAAGTAAAAGCATCAAAATTTCACGATAGAGGCAGATGTCTATCTAACAAAAAGCATCAAAGTTCAAACAAGAACACCAGGCCGTAAAAAAGACTCTTATAGCTCCTCTCACAACAACAACCAGGACAATAGCTCTTACTCTCACCCATACAAAGAACAAGTTAGACGAAGCAACATCATAGTACAAAAGTACGACCATCCTTAGCGCCAGGCACCGAAAGGGATAAAAGCAACACAGCAAAGAGACGAGTACAAACATCCCCAATGAGCACAAGCGGCGTGAAAGAAAACATGTTAAGCAAAGATAGCTAACATCAACACAAGCACTAATTAGCGCAATCAGGCAAACAACCAGCAACACCGCCGGTGCATGGTCACAAACCTAACATATCAGAATTTGCAGTACCGGGTAGTGTTGCTTGGCATTTTATGAGGACTTTCGTCTCTACAACTACCAGCACAAGGAGGAGCTTCTGGTAGATACCTACATTTTGTCCCCTAAGCCCAAGATGGCGCGTATGATAAGACATCCCTGGCAAACACAAGCTAAATTTAGAGAGAGACTCGGGCCCTAAGCAATCCCTGAAAAAAGAAGTTATCACCTACACCGGGACGTTCCATGTACACAAAGCACCCTTAAAAGTAATTTTAATTTCAAAATCATTTTAAATTTTTTTAAAACATTTTTCTAGAATTTTTTGGAATTTTTCTGAATTTTTCGAAGCATTTTTGACAATTTTCGGAWTTTTCGGCAATTTAATTAATTTTGCGATAATTAATTAAATTATGAAAGCAATTCCAAAATTCATGAAATTTTTACACAACACTCTATTTTTTACAAGGAATTTGATGAATATTTGTCCATAATTGTTAGAGTTGCGGAAAAGTAGTTATGAATTTCCGAAATAAAAACGTGCACCCGAGAGAAACAGCTAATTTCGGGACCGCACCCGAGTGTGGGGCCCACATGAATATCTCCCCAAATCAATCAGCGATTTTCTGTTAAAATTTCGTAATCAAATGATATTTTATTCTGATTTTATATTGTACGCAATCCGCTAAATAAGGCAAGTCGAATCAACCAAAAAAGGAAGGAGTGTTGGGCGTAATTGCGTCCAGGCTTTTGGCATTATGGGCGCAATTACGCTCATATCCTTTCGTTTTTTACACTTTTCCTATAAATACGAGGCCTCGGGTCCTCAATTACGAAGGTATGCCCCTCATTGGCACTTCTCAAACTCTCTCTCTCTCTACAGTTTTCTCTTCTCCTTCTTTCTCTAAAGCACATCAAAGCTCTCACTCTTTTGCATTCAAAATTCAAAAGCATTCTCAAACACATCAAACACATTTCAAAACACAATCACGCATCCATTTGTGCACTCATACGAGATCTCAGCTTGATCTCAAGTTCTTGGTTCGATTTGGGGTTCTTGGTTTATTTTGAGTTCGATTTGGGTTTGTTCGTGTTCGTATGAGTTCGCGAGGGTCCCTAGCATCGTTCTCATTCATTAGCATCGTGTTGCAAGGTAAGTTTGAGGCCAATGTCTCAATCTCTAAACACCCTTTTGCATGCTTGTTAGAAATTCGAGTTTCTATGTAATTGGCATGTAATATTGATTAACACATTATTTGACATGAATTAAAACCAACATTAGACACAATCTTTAATTCTTGTTGAATGCTTGCATMCTTGCAAATCAGAACAACTTTTATGTCTTAAACAAGACCGGAAAATTGCATGTTCTCACGCCTAATTAGCCTAATTCATGGACAAATTGGCTTTTAGGCACCCTTTAATACGGATKMAAACAACACATGTCGCAAAAACAAATTAGTCCTATGTGCATCTATTTCTGTTAAGCAACCCATATAGTAATTTGCATGCTTAGAGTTAAAACAGAAATTTGTTTGTTGTGTTTTTGACAATGGATTCGCAATGACCGATTAGAGGCCGCTAGACGTGAGGGGGTACTGTGCACTACTTCACCCTTACCCTTGTTCCCTAATCTAGACCTTTGGTGCACTACCAAACATGGAGTCGTTCGACTTGCTTTATGCAATTATAGGCAAGGCTTAAAACGGGTTRCGTAGCTTCCCAAAAGAAGTGCGGTGGCGACTTTCTCTACTCATTTCGAGTATAAAAACACAACTCCAYGCATACTCACACTATGCAAAAGCAAGAATTCAATTCTAGCAAAACCGAGTCATCAACTAATTGTACCTCCCGGAGCAGAGGGACCGGACCCAGTCCGTCCCGGTGACGCCCCGGCGCCCGTACACTAAGGAACAATTTCTTTATCCCGAAGGCGAAAAAATGCATTAATGGGTCCCACCGGCTGATAGCAGCATAGAGAAGGTTTGTATTGAGGTATACATACCTTAAAGTCAATAGAACATCACAACTCAGCATTGCAAGGTCCTCCCTTTTACGAGCATCCAAGCTTCGGAGCAACTCGTACAAAGCAACAGCAAATTAAAACTCTCTCCATTTGATTTGATGCAAGAAATCTTCAATATAATGAATTAAATGAGAATTAAGCAAGTATGAGAGTTTCTTAATACCACTTTTGAGGTTGTTATAGGGCATGCAAAGAAACCCCTATTGATAGAAGATTTAGCGAAAAACCATTCCAAAACATAAAGAAGCGTAGAGCAAAAACTCGACTATTTGGCAAAATTTCCGCCCACCTAGTTGTATTACGCCCAGGTTTACGTTTTACATTCTGGCTGTTTTTCTTGCTTCTTTGGTCCATCTCACTTTGGCAAGCCAGTCATTGGTTTTCAAACCTATGTCCTTGGTTTCAGAGGACAAAACCTACACTTCTCTCAAAAAACAACGCACGCAAATTACACAACACGCAAAGAGATCACCAATTCTTGTTAGAGCCAAAACACCTGCATTAAACATTGCATATACGTAGCAAGTTTACTTTTGAAGTCGTAGTTAAAGCTAACACTATAAACGAGCTATGTCCACAAAAGAAATTGCTTCGGCACGTTTCGACCACGCTACGAACTATTTTCTCGGTCAGTAACAGGGTACGACGAAAATCGCGTCGGAAGTGGTGTCGGAAATCACATCGTCGTAATCCCAAAAATTACCGACCGAATACTTAATGTTAAAACTGGACCACGAGGAAAATAGGTACGACCGACTTTTCGGATCGATTCTTATACAATCAGATTTCAAACTTTCTAGGAACCTATTTTTCCCTCCAAAAATGGAGGCTAATGGAGTGGATTACCGACAACGACCTTCGTCAACTGGTAACTAACTATTATTTTTTTTAATTTAAAATTGCCGATTACCGAGCGACTTTTCGTCCAGGTATTCACTCCAGAATTTTTGGTTTATTTTTGAAATTGCAGTTACCGCCCGAACTATTCTCGCGGTAATGGCTCATGCATTTTTTGATTTTTTTACCGACCCGAATTTCGGTCATAATTCGATATCAAATAAAAACAGAACCAGCTTACAACTGCTGGTTTCTGGACGCGAAAACAACCATAACATAAGCCATTAGTTATAACATATATATACCATAACAAGCTTGTATCATTTATAAAAAAAATTATCCACTTTTACATTTATTACAAAAAAAAATGAGATCTACAATACACAAACTATCCAAACTGAATTATATTCTTCAAACTTTTCATATTTGAAACCACCACAGTCTCCTTTGGAACTCCATTCTACACATTCTTTACATAGCGATATTATCTCAGTCTTTCCTGCATGACCAAATTTTAATTTATATTACTACTTTAGTCATGTAATTTAAAGAATTAAATCTCATAAACAAATAAAAGAAATCCAGTTCAAAGATCTTTCAGCAACATCATAAGAAAAAGCCGTAATTCCTCTCTTCGAGATAATCGATGTGTAACATTCTCCTATTATGGACTTCAAACGTTAGTTCTTTTCCAAACTATTGTATTTGTCGAAAAAAGACGATGTTTACCTTCACTGTTGAGCTTAGATAACATTGACAAAATGCTACATGCATGATAGAACTCACTTCATTGCTGACAGATCATTATAGATATATCCTGAACATGTAAACGGACTCATAAAGTGGCATAGTAACGTAAGCTTCAAGATTATTGATATCGAGTTATAGGAAATCATACGAGTATACTATTCATGAGTCATGACATAAATTGTGCTAAGACAATGAAAGCTACTACAAATCAATGCCCACAACATAATCTGTCAGATAATAGGTGATTGATTATAACAGTTTTGCACAATATTAATTAGAGAAGAAATAATTAACTACTCATACTACAAGTCAATAGAGTTACAAACACACCTAACACATTAATAGCAATCAATTTTAAACTTTCAAGTTCTTCATTTCAAATTATTAGGCCTTAGCCTACACTGCAAAATGCTTTGTCCTAACCATAGGTGAGAGATGGACCCCTAATAACTTGGATTCTAATTACTTGAGTTAGACATTGCTATTTCATTTTCATTTTCCCTATGATTTTTCCCAATCTGCATGTCAATACCCATTTTCAAATTTACAGTGTCACTAGACTGAAATGCGAACTCAAGTAGCATAGCTGCACTTGCCAAGCGCCAACTTGAGTTCCCATCCTCTTTTCCAACAAACAGCATATGGTTTCATTAAGACTTTTGTACTCCAAAAGTTTGAAATAAAGTATAAACTCGACTGAGCTGAAATAGTTAAACGTCATTTTTCTGGCCAGAGAGAACATCCATTCAGATTGAATAGGTTATCTGAATCGTCAGCAGTTTTACAAGCATTCCAGACCTGTGGACAAATTAAAATCTAATTTTTACCAGCATTGAGCATAGAAAATAACAGAAATCATGCCATTTCAGACAAGCAGATTATTACAGATATGGCTGGTCTGATTCTCATAAAGTTAAGATCGAACAAGCAGAGTAAATGGTTCAAACACAATGGCTATGGCATACACACAGACCTCAGAGCCAAAGTGCAGACAACAGAAGAATTTAGGCCCCATCGGTCACAAGATTAAAGCCAGTAATGGAGTTGGGCAATTTCTCTGTTCTGAGGGAAGAAGGGGAGGACTCGCATTTTCTCCCTCTTTAATAAGCTCAAACACCACCCCCACTCCCAAAAAATGCGAGAAATTGAATGGTAAAATGACCTTACACTGCCCCTCCTTCATCCTCGTCTCCCTCCCCTTCTTTTTCCTCCTCACTTGCTATCACAACATAGTGTAAAGAAAACTGTAAATTGCAGAACAGGAGGTGAGTTGGCAGGATGAGAGAGAATTCGGGTCTGGAAAAAGTTGTTGTCGGTGTCTAAGCTTTAGGCACATTGTCTTGCCTTTACTCTGATGCAAAATCAAGAAGAACAAAACAAGGAGTGATCAAGAAGGATTTTGCACTCAATTTGGGCTATCACTCTCAGCATTCAGAGAAGAGGGAGGGATCAATGAGCAATGCATCAATTAATCAATTTAATCCAACAATTGGAGTAAATTAAAACTTAATGTCTCAACCAGAAATAATAGTGCTTCATGAATTTTGGGGATATATACAAATCCCAGGCAACATATAGCATACCCTTGCAAGATTATCTGAGCTACCAGTGACAAAGACAGTCCCGCTAGCATTGAATGCACAGCAAAAGATCTGATGGTTTTGTTCGCCAGAGGTAGAAGAAGCAGCTGTGCTCTTTCCTGCAAAAATCGAAGCTTCTGTCAGCCCCTACATAACTATGAGATACATATATCCACCAACAACGGAAAAAAATGTAAACCTGCTACAGAATCAGGAGGTTTAGGAAGATAGATCCGAGGCTTGAACTGGGAGTACCTTGCATCCCATAATCTACATGTACCATCATCAGCTGATCTACAAAGACCAGAGGAAAGTGTGTAATTTTAAGAAAAAAGAGGGAATTGAGTTAAATGCTGGCAGGGAAAAAKGTGGATAGACGTAATAGAAAGCTCATCACCTTAATTCTTGTACAATGGACAATGGAGAAAGCTTATATACTTTGGCTTACACAAACCCAAAAAAAACATGTACTTTCTCCTACCTTGGTTTTCTGTATCTAAAGTTTCACACTGATTGTGACAATCATTAAGAAAGAGTGAGTAAATAWCAAATTTAAGTCTCAGAAATATTTTTAATGTATTTACTGAATAACCCTTTCTTTTGCAACAAAACTAAAACATTGAATTTTCATTCATATAAAAGGCAGAAAGAGAAAATTATTGATGTGTGGAAACATAAAATGAATATATCTACATGTATTGCTTCAAATTYTCAAAGATTATCATGCATTACTGAACAAAATATAGGCAACTCACCCAAATTACAACAAAATTAAAAACCCTACATACTTGCAAAACACGTGAATCCACTCCAATGTGAACCAAAATTGAATCTGAACATACCAAATATGTATCAAACACTAAATATTTTATCCACAAGAAGAAATATACAACTACCCGTAGTTGTATCATGAATCAATAGTACTCTTCAAGCCTAAGAAGAGGAAAAATAGAAGGAAGCTTATAGTCTTACATAAGAAGAAAGTTAGCCAAATGACAACCAACTGATAATATAAAAGCATAAGTAATGTACAAAATTGAAAAAAAAAATCTTCCAGGAAAATGAATGAAAAAATCATTACTGCATTACTCACCCACGGATAGGTAAAGAGAGCTTTTCTGCAGCACTGACTACCTCATGAAATCGGTTCAGGCTTCAAGCATTGGAATAACTATACCTYAAACAGAGAAAAGAAACGATTAACAAAACCAAAAAAAATTAAAAAAAATCATAGAGGCAAAATTCCAATAACTTAAATTAGAAAGAGCTCTGCATGCTTACAAAAAAAGGCGTTCAAAAAATGAAAAATAATGAAGGAAAATGGATAATATTTTGGATGTAAAAATGTGGCTTTACCATGAAAAAATGGACATTGATTTTCCTCAAAAATTTACATACATATTCATTCCCCATAGGCCCATACCACCCACCATTTACAACTAAAGACCAAACAGGCTGTAAGAAGCTTTCATTTTCCTTTCAGTATTCGTAAGCATTGGTTTGGATCACAATATGAAGAAAGAAAAGGGATCCTTTCACTTTCCTGCCCTTTCCATTTCCAATTAACCCCCATGTCTTGTCCAAACAAGATAACATGGAGGTCTCATCTTTTGCTCCCTCCTTTTCATTCTGATTTCCCCATCCAAGCATTGTGTAAAACTTAAGTTTTTAAAAAAAAAACAAAAACAAAAACCATAAGGCAGGCATTGATGATGAACATAAGTAAATATCTAAAGAAAAATATAAACCTTGGCACAAAGAGACGCATGTTCCTTTCCAACAGATGTAACCTTCTTCCGCAGTTTATTTACCTTCTCTAATACCTGCACAGCAATCAAAAAACCCATGAATCATAAATTTGCTTGTAATTGTGGAAACANTTTAAGTGCAATTTTTGCAGGTACATAGCCAGGGGGGCTAACTCGAAAGCGAAGCTAATCACGTTATCACTAGCATCTCGCAACTCTGCAAAGCCAAGTTTTGTGA
The DNA here is from genome assembly GCA_008642245.1 of Bassia scoparia. NCBI lineage: Eukaryota > Viridiplantae > Streptophyta > Magnoliopsida > Caryophyllales > Amaranthaceae > Bassia > Bassia scoparia. The sequence continues at coordinate 34,006 of SNQN01002060.1, read as the reverse complement.
AAGCTATAGTCCAACATCTCACGGATCAGGGTATCTACACAAACATTAGGCTCCTTGCCTAGCAGACAAGGATTAGCTTCCCGAGCCAAGCACAATGTTCTTGGGGTCGACTTATAGACATCAATCGACTCTACCAAGTAAARATTTAGAAGATACCAATACAAGTGCAGGAATGCCCTATTCATTCCCCAATTCAAAGCACCAGCATTGCAAGACGCCATGCCATACATTTTACAAGGGACAATTGCCATAGTCCATGGCAGAGAAAAAGTCAAAAGCAAAGCYCAAAGTTAGAGTCAAAGGACTCATGTTGAGCCGAAGAGGAAGTAGGCAAGCATAAGCAGATCAAGCATGCACCAGCAAAAGACATCGCAGCGTTAAGTGAAGAAATATTCGTGGATGAACGCATCAGAAAAGAGATAAGCAGGCATGAACAGATCAAGCAACAAGAATCCGAACGTAAAGCTCCCCAAGACGTGAGGTCTCATTTGAACGTGAAGTTCGTGAAGAACCATTTGAACGTGAAGTTCGTGAAGAACCATTTGAACGTGAAGTTTGTGAACGTGAAGTTCGTGAAGAACCATTTGAACGTGAAGTTCGTGAAGAACCATTTGAACGTGAAGTTCGTGAAGAACCATTCGAACGTGAAGTTCGTGAAGAACCATTCGAACTTGAAGTTCGTGATGAACCATTGGAACGTGAAGTTCATGAATGTGAAGTTCGTGAAGAACCAATTGAACGTGAAGTTAGTGAATGTGAAGTTCGTGAAGTGCTATTTGAACGTGAAGTTTGTGAAATTCCACTTGAACGTGACGTTCGTGAAATCATTCTGAGTCAGATGTAAGAGCACCAGGTTCTCAAACGGAGATGAAGCAGCAAGTATGAGCCAGATGAAAGCACAAGCAATTAAGCAAATGCGCCGAATGTTCAAAGCAAAAATGAAGATGCAATTAAGTAAATGAGCCAGATAAATTCTGAAGCAAAGAAGAAAGTAAAAGCATCAAAATTTCAGATAAGGCAGAAGCTATTAAACAAAAGCATCAAAGTTTCAAACAAGAACACAGGCGTAAAAAGATCTTATGCTCTCTCACAACAACAACCAAGGAATGCTCTTACTCTCACCATGACAAAGACAAAGTTAGACGAAGCAAGCATAGATACAAATAGGACCATCCTTAGCGGCGGCACCGAAAGGGATAAAAGCAAACAACAGCAAAGGCACGAGTACAAAAATCCCCAATGAGCACTAATGGAGATGAAAGAAAACATGTTAGCAAAGATAGCAACATCAACACAAGGACTAATAGGCAATCAGCAAACAACAGCAACCGCCGGTGCAGGTAAAACTAACATATTTGATTTGCAGGTACCGGGTACTTTGGCTTTCATTTTATGAGACTTTCGTCTCTACAAACTCAGCCAAAGAGGGGGCTTCTGTAGATACCTACATTTGTCCCTAGCCCAAGATGGCCGATGATAAGACATCCCTTGCAACACACAAGCTAAATTT
>SNQN01002060.1:8574-28632 GCA_008642245.1 Bassia scoparia | reverse complement strand
TAGGTGTATAATATTACCAATTTGAAGAATTAATGAGCTGCAGCCTTTGCTTAATCTTTATCAGCAATGCTAACTTTCAAGTCTTTTGGTGTCGTCAATGTCAAATGTCACCCATTTTGATTGGCTAATTTAATACTAGAGATTTTGCTTTAAGATCATCAGAGACTCCTGTTTCCACAATTACAAGCAAATTTATGATTCATGGGTTTTTGATTGCTTGCAGGTATTAGAGAAGGTAAATAACTGCGGAAGAAGGTTACATCTGTTGAAAGGAACATGCGTCTCTTTGTGCCAAGGTTTATATTTTTTCTTTAGATATTTACTTATGTTCATCATCAATGCCTGCCTTATGGTTTTTTGTTTTTGTTTTTTTTAAAAACTTAAGTTTTACACAATGCTTGGATGGGGAAATCAGAATGAAAAGGAGGGAGCAAAAGATGAGACCTCCTTGTTATCTTGTTTGGACAAGACATGGGGGTTAATTGGAAATGGAAAGGAGGAAAGTGAAGGATCCTTTTCTTTCTTCATATTGTGATCCAAACAATGCTTACGAATACTGAAAGGAAATGAAAGCTTCTTACAGCCTGTTTGGTCTTTAGTTGTAAATGGTGGGTGGTATGGGCCTATGGGGAATGAATATGTATGTAAATTTTTGAGGAAAATCAATGTCCATTTTTCATGGTAAAGCCCATTTTTACATGCCAAATAGAGGAAAACCTCTCAAATGAATGCATGCTGTTCACTCGAAAAGATAGTAAGAGTCATATGGACATCTAATGATTGAAGTTATTCCGATACCGACAATGATTATTATACACTACAGGTTAAACTTAGTAATTACCTCTTCATAATTTCCYTCGKCGAGAYTCAACTCAATAAGGGACCGCTCATAAGGATGTAAGTGACTTTTGTTAGGAAATTGCTCTGAATACAATCTAAGGGGAACAGCCAATTCCTACACAAAAACAGGAAGAATATGGTGGTCAGAGTGTCAGACTATAAGCTAATGATAACTTAATAAGATAACCAGCTAAATACASGAAAGCTACGACACATTGAATAGCCTACCTTCATTAGTGAGTGCATCAAGTTGCTTAGCACCCCTATTTCTCTCGCGCTTTGCAATATTAGCAATGCTTGTCATGCAAGCAAATAAGACATTAGAAATCTGAAGTAAAACATACACACTCGAGCAAATTTAGACAACTGCTTAAACAACCACATTTACCCTTCGTAGGTGAAACCTTCTTTGCTTTCCGCAAAGCTGAATGAAGAATATCAGTAGATGGCATCACCATGGGTAGCTTTTGAAAGGCACCAACACRACAAAGCCATTAGATTCACACACACACACAACATTCTTTCGGTATTAATTACAGTTTTATCATACATAAAAATGGAGTCATTTCCAACTCTTTTCACACAATGCCTCATATACCAGACTGCACTCTTCCCATTTTTCATACCAGTAACTTCGTTAAGTATTAGTTCACTTTATAATTTAATCATAAAAGGTTTTAATTCATTCTAGTTCACTTTATAATTTCAAGTATGCATAATCTAGTTCACTTTATAATTCAAAATAGAATTTTTGGCAACAAAACTCAATTAACAGCGGCMCACAATTCAAAACACACGGCCAACTGCAACAACCCAAGTGCAATTCAACAGAATATCAAAATTTAAAGTTCGAAATCACAAAATCAGCTCAAAACAAGGCTAAAATTCAGTAAGTATTCCAAGAATTAAATCTGAAAAATAAAACTCAAATTAAGGTTTAGAATTATACCTCAAAGAGTTGTGAAAACAACTCCAAATTTCCAACAAGAATATTCATAAAATCAGATCTAAAAATCCACATGAAAACGAAAATTCAAAGGAAAAAAATACGAATTCAGCTCAAATTTAAATTAACTCAATAAATTAAAACTGAAAATTGAACTAAATTTAAAGGAGAATTGAAATACCTCAAGGAGTGTGAATACAACTCCTAACACTCCCAAAATCGACCCAAAATTAAACCCAATAGAGTCACGAACCCTAYACCCCCAAATTCGTGAAATTCGTGAACCCTAAACTTCCAAAATCGCAATTGAACCCAGATTTTTTGGGTGAAAAAACYAAAAAAACGAGAGATTTGAAATTTTTCAGAATAATGATTGAGTTTCTGTGAGTTGGGAGTGTGAGTGTGAGTACGAGTGGAGTGAATAAGGGTAAGAGAGAAGGAGGAGGTCGAATGAGGAGAGAGAAAAAAGGAAAGGAGGAGGTCAATTGAGGTCGAATGAGGAGAGAGAAAATGAGAAGTGAGGGGTCGCCGGAGGTTAACGGAGAAAGTGAGTAAATGAGGGGTTTGAGTGTTAGGGTTTGAGGAGAGAGAGGGAGTGATTGTGATAGAATAAAAGGGGTTTGAGTGTTTCGGATTTCAAAAAATAAAAGGGGTGACTGTGAGAGAATAAGGAAACAAAAGGGGAGTCTGATTTGGAAAATTAAAAAAAAACATTACCGACCGATTAAACGGTCGGTGTACCGACCGAATGTCAAATCGGTCGGTGTACCGACCGACTTGTCGGTCGGTAAATTTTTTGGGTTTTTTATTTTAATTTTAACAACTGATGGGGGTTTTAAAATCCAATGATTTACCGACCGATTTGAAAATCGGTAGGTAATAACGACCGATTAATCGATCGGGAAATRCCATCGACCGATTGCGGTCGGTGTCGGTCGGTGTTACCGACCGATTTTTTTTCGGTTGATAATTTCGGTCGGCCTTACACGAAATTCTTGTAGTGGTCTAGAGTCAAACACGAGTCTAGAAATATTTACACATATACATACACTCGAATCTATGTAAAATCGAGTCAAAGTGCCACTAAAGTCAAGCAAAAGTCAACAACAAAGTCTAAGCAGAGCCCTAAAATCAATAAATACAAACCTAGGGTCACTCCCCCCTTTCCTACAAGTGGCAGGTACATCTGTTGATCGTGATACACTAAGAATCTAAGCTCCGTAAGCACCCGTCGAGGTCGAGGTCCTGCCTCGGTTGGGGGCTTGATGCATCCTCACATCACCATCTTCGTCAACATAATTGTCATCATCACTACTTTGGTGGTCACCCTGAACCTGCATTAAAGGGGTTTCAAGTTAGAAGGGTTCATGACCCATATAAGATCTAAGCAACAGGCTTAGTGCTCTTACGGAGTTTCTCAATTGGTCGTAGGAGTATCTCCGTGCATTGATGACTCCTAGCAATCTCACAACGCCTGCCCTAGGCATTTGTTTCACAAGTAGACAAGTTAGCAATTGACGAGGCAAAAGTCCGAACAAATAAGCAACGCATTCTTACTTGACCAGCCCCAGGTGGAATCGAGTTTTGAGCATGCCTAGCAGCTAGAGGAGCAGGCACAATGAACTCAACAGAGCCAGGGCAGATTCTCGAATCGACGAAAGGAATCACCCCAAGATCATAGTCAAGCAGCTATAAATGAAATAGAATAAAAGCTTAGAAAACAAACGAGCAGCATAACGGGTAGAAATGGACAGTTGCCATACAAATAAACGGCCCTCTGAGGGCTTACAACCAATCAACACAACCACAACAAAGGAAAATGCATAATTCTCCTAGCGATTAAGGCAAAGACAAGCAGTGTAACAATTAAAGGGCGGGAAAGAGCACTTCTTCTCCCCGGTGAAACATCATGGTGAAAGGAATGCACAATTCCAACTATCAACATGCAACAAGGATTCCAAGACAATGCATGAATTCACTAATGCATAACAATCCCCAGTGAGTTAATCAAGTCACCATTAACAAGTCATTTTCAAGCTTTTACTTACAATGGTGAAATTGCATAATGAGCACTTACATTGTTGCAACAAGGCATGGAAAGGCTTATTCCACCATCCACAAATAAAAATCAACAAGGCATACGGGAAATTCAACAAAGCATGGGCATGAACAAGCTACTATTCATCATCTTCTTTAAGTAGCAAGCTTACAAGTTCATAATTCATTCAAAATTAAACTAAATCTGATGAAACAAGTTGCAAAAGACTCACAAAGACATGAATAAGCAAAGGCATTCAACAATTTAAAGAATACACAAGCGAGGGAGAAAGCCCCAATTCAATTGCACAAATTGGCAAGTCATATTCAAATGGCATGATTATGAATAATAAATTGCAAATTACAAGTGAATTTCAAGTTCCAAGTAGTAAACTTACTTGGATTTGGAGTTTGATGAGAAAAACAAGGCCTTTCCCAGCAATTCCAAGAAGCTACAATGATGTTGGGACASTGTTTGCACAAAACAAAACAAAGCAAAGAACAAATAATAAATGAAGCAAAAGTGGCTAAAAAGCCACGAAAATCAGCCAAAATAGGCTGAAAATTGGGTAAAATTACGCCCAATTTAAGCTTGTTTTTTGCTCGATTTCTGAGCCATTTTTCGTATGCCTTGTTGATTTCCAACCATGCTTTTAAAGTCAACAATGACCAATGACCATTTTTCGTATGCCTTGTTGATTTCCAAACCAAGCCATTCTCAACAATGATTTAAAGGCCAAGCGATAGCCCGATTCTATTATACGCAATGTAASTCAAAACAGCAACCAAAAGACATTTCTATACGCGACGTTCATCAACAAAGCAAAGCATAGACATCAYCACCAACAAAAAGACCTTCGCTTTACGTGATCGTGGCTATATACGACGTCACCTTCACTTCAGTTTTTCTCGGACGACTAGCCGAGAAGGGATAAAAGGCTTGATTCTCAAGCGTGGATAAAATCACTAACATCAGTTCAAACGGAGGCATTGATAAGGACATTAAAATAAGTATTCCCCAAGAAGTGCAAACAGAGGCAGCAATACGGACACCGCAACAGCAAATTCCCATGAAGTCCTAACGGATGTGTCGAAGTGGACATTGAAATAGTAACTTCCCAGAAATATGTAACATAAGCATCGAGGCGGACAACTAAAAATCAAATTAAGTGAGTCCTAACGGAAGCATCGAAGTGGACAATCAATCAAAAATTATATCAGGAAGTCCTAACGGAAGCATCGAGGCGGATAATTAATCAAAAAACGTATACTAGGGAGTCCTAACGGAAGCGTCAAGGCGGACAACAAAAAAATAAATTAAGAAAGTCCTAATGGAAGCGTGGAGGCGGACAATCAACCAAACGCACACTAAAACGTCCTAACYGAAGCATCGAGGCGGATGGATGAAAGCAAACAACAGCAAATCACCTTCACTAAAATCCCCCAATGAAAATAGAACCATAGGTGGAACCAGAAACAAAGGCATTAGCAACAGAGACAAGAAAGCAAGCAACAGCAACATCAGGTGCAGGTAAAACTAACGCATTTGTTTTGCAAGTACCGAGTACTTTGGCTTTCGTTTTATGAGATCTTCGTCTCTACAAACTCATCCAAAGTAGGGGGTACTATAGACACCTACATTTGTCCCTAGCCTAATATGGCCAATGATAAAACACCCCTCGCAACACAAAACACAAAAGCCAAATTGAGAGAGCTAGGACCCTAACACACCCTAAAAAAGGCAAGTTCCCTTACACTAAGCACTTTTTCAAGCACTTAATACCCTTAAAAATGAGTTTCAATTCTCAAATAAATTTTAACTTATTTTTAAGAATTTTTCCATATTTTTTTAGAATTTTTCTAAGCATTTTTGTAATTTTCGGAATTTTCGGCAATTTAATTAATTTTGCATAATTAATTAAATTATCAAAATAGCTCCAAAAACTATGAAAATTTAACATGAAATACAAAATTTTACAAGAAATTTCTACATAATTTTTGCGAGTTGTGGATTAATATTTATGAATTTTTTTAAGAAAAACACGTAACCGAGGGAAACAYAGTGTTCCGGAAGCTTCCGGAACCTTTTCCAGCCGTGGCTTGCTCCCCAAGGATGTCCACATTCATCCTCTGGCWCCCCATTCACGGCTCAGCCAAATTCAAATGCACAATCTATTTTTTTCCTAAAATGAAACCAGTAAATAAAACTAATTTAGGCAAAACGAATCAGAAAAAAGGGGGAAGCAAAAAGCACATGTCACTTCCCTCATTTCACAACATCGGACGATTGACACTTCGGCTCTTTCTCTCTCCAATACGTCCAAACTTTCCCTCCCTCTCTCTCTCTCTCTACAAAAGCTCTCTCATAAATACATACAAACATATTCAAACACACAAATATAATTAGATCTAGGCGGTTTCAAGGGTTCTCAAGGTTCTTAAAGGGTTCTTAAYGGTTCAAAGCTCCGTTTTATCTACGGCAACGCGTTGCGAGGTAAGTTTGAGGCCAAAGTCTCAATTCTAACACCCTTTTGTATGCTTGATTTAGAGATTCGACTTTTTATGTACTTTTGCATGAGATTTTGATTAAAAAAACTATTCGACAATAAAATTAGACGTAACTTTATGGAAAAACTTTCAATTACTTGTACGAGTGCTTGCATGCTTGTCAACCACCATTAATATGCTTTAAGAAGATCGACAAATTTCGTGTTTCACGCCTAATAAGACAAACAATGGACAACTGACATTAGGCTCCTGGAATACGAAATAAACAGCACATGTCACGATAAACTAAACACTATTTGCATCGATTTCTGTTAAACAACCGTCTAGTAATTGCATGCTTAGGGTTAAAACAGAAATACGTTTGTTGTTGTCTTTTTTACTATGAACTCGCAATGATTGAGTAGAGGCCGCTAGATACGGGGGGGTGTTGTGCACTACTTCGCCTTTATCCTTGTCCCCTTATCCATGACCCTTGGTGCACGACTAGACTATGAAGTCCTTCACCTTGCTTTATGCAATTATAGGCAAGGCTTGAACCGGGTTCCGTAGCTTCCCGAAAGAAGTGCGGTGGTGACTTCCTCTACTCATTTCGTGTATAATTCACACAACTTCATGCATACTCACACTATGAAAAGGCAAAAATTCAATTCTAGCAAAACCAAAGTCATCGCCCTAATTGTACCCCCTGAGGCAAAGGGATCGGACCTAAGCCCTTACACCTTGCTTTATGCAATTATAGGCATACACCTTGCTTTATGCAATTATAGGCAAGGCTTCAACTGAGTGCCGCAGCTTCCCGAAAGAAGTGTCGTGGCGACTTCCTCCACTCTTTTCAAGTATAATACACATAACTCCAAGCATACTCACACTATGAAAAGGTAAGAATTCAATTCTAGCAAAACCAAAGTCATCACCTAATTGTACCCCCCAAGCAAAGGATCGGACCCAGTCTGACCCAGTGATGCTCTAGCGCCCATACAGTTTCTGGCGACTTCACTTGGGAGTTTCACTAAAGCTATTACCTTTAGTGATCTATGGACAATACTCGAATTGTTATGCGAATTCGGCGTCTTAAAGACGACATGTGTTAAGCATCCTACATTACGCAATACTTAGGTCGTTGGCACTGAGTATCCGCTTTAGGCATCATTTCTCGTATAAGTGTGTTCTACACTTGAGACAAGACCGGGGGGGCTCGCTTAAGATTGGCGTTGGTGCACTACCTATGTAACCAACTCTTAAGCTTGATGCTCATCCCCACCATGACGCGCGGTCGAGTGCCCTACGGAGTCGCAATGGTTTAGACCTCCATTGATCATCACATCGGGCTAGATGTGTTAAGGAGCGTTCTGAACGTAGTCATGTGATCCTCTTGGACACCCGGAATGACCCGTTCAAAAAAGTAGCAACAGAATCTAGGTGGATGGACTTTTGTTTTTCATATTGTATATAGGGCTCATGCTAGTGTGACTAGGACTGTACACCGGTCCAAAATCGGACCGGACCGGAACCGGTTGGACTGGTGGACCGGATTTTCGAATTTTAGCGGACTTGGACCGGACCGGAAGGGGTATATTTGGGACCTGGACCAGACCTGCCGATTCCGATCCGATCCGGTTTTTGACCAGTTAGGTTATTCCTTATTTTTTTTTTAAAGTTTAGTAAAACCATATATAATCATGCAAAGCAGCTAAAATTAGAACATAAAGATGTAGCAATACATATGCAATGCATCCCATCATACAAGGATGAATTAAAAAAATCGAATAAGCACTATAACTAATTAATTATACRGTACAATATATCACATTTCACATTAAAATACAGTTCCGAAATCTAATTCATCAATGGCAAAAGGAGAGTTTCTTGAACCATAAACAAAATCATAATCAAACTAATGTCAAAAACAATTTCTAAATTGTACTCATTTTAGATTCAGCACATTTGAGCTAACTAAACCAATACAATCTACTACATCTTAATCCCAAATTTAACACAAAATCATATGACGGAGTACTAAATTTAGAAGCTGGAAAACAAAATATGGGAAATTTTATATTTCATTTCAATCTTTTAGCACAACTAAAAAAATTATACAGCAATCATATTAGAGGGGCTAAAAATTGAAAACCCACTAATTTCTCCAATACCAAAATCAAATTAAAAGCAATCTTAATTAAATCAATTGATTATCAAATCAATTACCTCATAACATAGCTGATAATGGCCATTGTTACGGAGCTTCTTCACGCAATCCTCAAGATAATGTCTTCGTAAGAGTTTACTGTCTTTCTTCGAAAGTTCATCCAATTTATTAGAAACGCTCTCATTTGTAGGAAATATAGACAATAGTTTTTTAAAAAGTTGATGTTTTTCGAATGCAATACGATTAAAAGGTGGATTTTGAACAGTTGAAAGATGTCGTAAAACTTGAAATTTGCTGAAAATTTGACAGTTGAAATTGGTTAAGAGCTTCATTTTGTGAGGAACCAACAATTTTTTTAGATTACCGGGTCACCGGTCCAGACCGACGGACCACCGGTTTTTACCCGGACCGGACCGGCGACCCGAAATCCCTATTTTACGAGGACCGGAGACCGGACCYGTGATACAGGGRCGGTCCGATCCCGGTCTCGGTCCGATCCCGGTSTCGGTTCGGTCCAAACCGGTCCAAATTTCGATCTAGACCGGTTCATGAACACCCCTAAGTGTGACAACGTGCTATGTCTTTTTAGATTAAGGACCCTAGCTTTGCATATATAACAAATAAGTCATCGAGTCATGTAACGGTCCTCATATAGCAAGGTGATTCCTTAGGCGTCGTAATAATGTGAAAATGGTTGTAAACTAGAATCATTAGGCATTGCGTCTTGTTGAGTCATACAATTGTAAACGGACGTCYGACCTTTGCACTTTGCCTTTTCAACAAAAAGGAAAAAGATTATAATAAAAAAATCGGCAAAAAAAGTGAAAAATGAGAAATAAAAGAAGAAAGGCAAATTTCCGATGTTCATGCACTTTACTTTTTGAGTTAGTCAATTAGGCAAAYGAATGATAACCGCTAAGACATGCATTGCATTGAAGGTTGAACCAGCATGGAACTTAACTTTTGGTCCATGTGCAAACAGGATAGGGCGAAGCTCGAATGCACCACCGGTTTGGGTTCGTAAGCGCGGGGCACGTCTAGTTCGGGTTGAGCAACAAGACACCTCCACAGTTCCTAAGAGTCGGACCATTCGAAAGTTCGTTCCGAAGTCAAGGCTCTCTTCTAGTAGCTCAACAAACACCGAAGAAACATCATCCTCCTCACCTCAACCAATGGGTGAAGAACATGACGCCATGGCTGAGATGCAAGCCACAATCCAGACTTTGCAAACCAAACTTTTAGCACTTGAGCAAGCTAAGGCATCTGAGGTTACTCTCAAAAACCTTGAAAAGAWGGTCCTAAAGGCAACCAACAAGAACGTCTACTTTGAGACACCTAAACTCGAGGATATTTCAGCCAAAGTCCTTGAGAAATTCTCTGTTGTGGACTTGCCAAAGTTCAAGCCAACTAATGATCCTAGATTACATCTCAAGGGGTTTAGGGCTACCATGGCTATTAAGGGAATTGATGCTGCTTTATTCCTTAAGGTGTTTCCCATGTCACTAGACCCAGTGTGCCAGAAGTGGTTTTTTTCACTTCCCGACATAGACATCGCTACTTGGGATAACATCACTCAAGCATTCATGGCAAGCTACCATAGCAATATTCAGGTTTCCACCTCTCTTAGGGAACTTAAAATCATCAACTAGGATGAAAAAGAAGGATCGGATTCACCGCCTACCTTACTCGCTGGAAAGAGGTGGCTGCTCAAATGGTGAGTCCTCCGTCTGAAATGGAAATGGTGAAAATCTTCATCAACAACCTGCTCCCGAAATACCGCAACCATCTTAGGTACTTGGACTTTGGCACATTGGACAAGGTTTACCGTATCAGCATTGAAATCGAAGATGACCTTATCAAAGAAAGATCCATGAACAAGGGGACCTATAACAAAAGGAACGATGCATCCAACTCTAAGGGTGAGTCAAGCATCAATGTGGTAGAAGCTTCTGACAACAACTATGGCAATAACAACAACAATGGCAGTGGCAATGGCAATGGTGGTGACAACAACAACAACAACAACAACAACAATGGTAGGTTGCGCTTCCATCGTAGCACACCTACACTCCACTTGGGATGAAACAAACCCAAGCATTTGAAAGACTCTCCAACCAAGGCTTAATCTCTCCGATTGGGCATATCTCTGATCCTCCCATGGAGAAAAGGTCCAAAAGATGGATGCTAACAAGTACTGCAAGAATCATCATGGCAATGACCATGATCTCAAAGACTGCATCACTCTTAAGGACCTCTTGCAAGACATGGTCGATGATGGCAAGCTTCCTATGCCTCCAGGGGCAAAGAAGCCAAACACTTAGACAAGCCCTTTGGGTTTACTCATGCTCAAAGAAGGGGAAGCTACCTTTGACCCCTCGATCCTCATCACTCCTACCATGGTTGCACTAATTGTGGGACCTCTTAGCACCATGCAAGCTCAAAACCCTTCTTTTGAGGAAGAAATGGATGAATCCKACAACACCAATATGACCTTAGACGACCTTCCTTAGGCCTGACTCTATGAGATTTGGGAACGGTGTAACATCAAGGCCCCAACTAAAGGCATATGTGTCAGCCAAAAATGGAGGAAGAAAATAGCCAAGTTTGCTTGGAACTCTGACCACCTCAATGTATACGACTTGTGGAGTGCGAACGGCCTCTTCAATTGTCCAACAAACTCCACTGCACCAAAATTCTGGCTGATGCAGTTCACTGATCCAATGCTCTTAAAGGATTCATCCCCAGCATGCACTATGCTCAAAAATAAGAAGCAACTCGGAAATAGCAAGCCGTGAAGATAACTACTCCAGGAAACAAGGCCATCAAGTGCACCATGGGCGAAGGACCAACGTTCGAGGATTCTGAATCTGAGACTGAGTCTGAGTCTAGGGTCGTAGAAGCTAAGATATCTAGTCCTAGGGAGTGTCCTCCTATTGTCCCCCTTTCCCTGGTCAATCAAGTCTCTTAAGAGACTAACTTATCTATACTCTCACAAGAGTTCAATAACATGCTCCTTTTTCCTTACTTCTCCTTTCCCTCTTATGATTMCTTTAATTCACAACTCGCAAACAAACAAAACAATAATGAGTTAATAAAGGCAATGTAAGAGAACAAAAAGAAATCTTCCGTCATTGAGCAAACAGAAAAGGTAYACATCTCCGACAACAACACGTCGCGGGAGATACAGAATGGTCTAATACTAATTCTGCTAGAAAGGGATGAACTGGATGCAACACTAAGGGAATTCTGGGATGTTTTTACTTAGTCCTACGAAGACATGCCAGGGATTAATCCAAACATCGAACAACACAGAATTATGCTCATAGAGGGAGCTAAGCCAGTGAAACAAAAGCTCTGTCGCATGAAACCGAATGTTGCACTTACTATTCGGTAAGAAGTCATCAAAGAGCATGATGTCGGCTTCATTAGGGTCGTCAATTACACTCAATGGATAGAAAATGTGGTTCTAATACCTAAGAAAGACGGACGGGTTCGAATGTGTGTGGATTTTCATGACTTAAACAAAGCAAGTCCGAAAGACGATTTCCCTCTAGCACACATAGACATTCTGTTGAGTTCCTACTTTGAGTTTAGAATGATGACAAACTACATTGAACTATCTATTTGCATGCAAGTTTCTATTTGCATGTGCAGGTACAAAAGGCACAAGTTTAATGGATGAAAGGACGAAGGTCGTGAAGCCAAGTCTTGAAGTTTGAATAAAGACCAAGTTAATTACCAGAGTCATACTCTTAGGTCTTAGATGCAATGTAAGTGGTATTTGGGTTTTGTAATGCACTATAAAGGTTGAGTCTAGAGAGATGAGCAAGTTGTGTGTGATAAGGAACTTCGGTTACTTATCATATACAACTACAAGTAAACTTGGCTGACTAGAACAGTATGGGAACAGTTTCGAACCAGTCCTCTCAAGTTTACTTCGCAACATCCGTATTTTTGGAAAGTTTCTTTCCACGTAAATTAAATTTTAGAATACACGGATGGTTGGGTTATTATGCAAGCAAGATATCTTAAGTCTGGTTACCATGTTATATTATATTTCACTAATTTTATTTGATCTCAAATAAAATCCCGTAAGAATATTTTCTGTGGATTATTACCATTCTCCCAAGGAAAATATTCTTATGCAATATTCTATAACATGCAAGCCAAAGGCTTATTTAGGATATCCTGCTCGGATACAAACCCTAACACTTTTGCACGAGCCTTATTAGTAAACCTAAGCTGCAAAAGTTTCTCTCTCTCTCTCTCTCGAAGCTTAACCTAGCAAAAATCCAATACGACATTAAGAAAATAATACTCTCATTCTAGTATTTAGGCTAATTTTTTTTTAGAGACAAGTGTTTTCATTTAAGCGTTCTGTGAGTTCAGTTTGTTGGGGAATTCGGTCAGGGATCAAGTTCATTTGATCCACCATAGTTGGTGATTGAGTCAAACTTCCATAGGTGGAAGTTGGGGGGGATCTTTTGTGCATAGGTGCATAATTTGATCGAGTGTAATTCTTTTGTTATTCTGAGTTGATTAATAAAAGAGTGAGTGAGTGAGTGAGTGGAGGACGTAGACTTATTAGAATTCAAACCTCGTTAAATTTCCTCAGGTAACCCTGAGGTTTGGCCTAATAGCTCTTATACACCTGAGGTTTCAAGATAGGATCAAGTAACCCTGAGGTGAGGGTATAATAGCTCACGTGACCCTGCCGTTAGTTTTTCCGTTAAAAAAGCCTAACGCCGTTAGTTTTCCATCCAATTAACTTTAAAACTAACTAAATAACACATTTAACACCTAAATTAACTAATTACACACTTAAATAATTAAAAAAAAATTAAAAAACACCAACCACCTACCTCCTTCCTCCTTTCCCCTTCATCCTTCGTTGTTCCTCCATCAACCCATCAATTCATCATCAATTCACCATCTTCYTCATCAATTCATCATCAATTCACCATCAACCCATCTCTCTCGTCTTGCGTTGTTGCTATTGTTGTGTTGCTACTGTTCATCAATTCACCATCAACCTCACAACTCTTCGTCGGATTCATCCTCAGGAACCCTACCATTGGCATCCTCAAGAACTCTTCTTCTGCTACCTCGTCTCAAAGCGGGAGAAATGGATCGACGACGATGATTCTCCGGTGAATAACGGCCGTAAGACGGGCTGCGACTTTGAATTTGGGGTTGTTCGAATTCGAATTTGGGGGTTGTTGTTTGGGGTTGTTGAATTTGAATTTGAATAATAGCAGCCACAAGCAAATTCGAATTTGGGGGTTGTTGTTTGGGGTTGTTCGAATTTGGGGCTGCTATTATGGTGTTCGAATTTGCCATTAGAACCCTCAAATTCGAACAAAGGAGAAGTGCAGTAACAGTGCCCTGCGGGTGTGGTGCTCAAAGGAGTTGGAGGTGCTCGAAGGTGCTCGGTGGTGGGTCCAATTCTGGATAGTTTAGGTCGTGGTGGTTGGAGGGATGGTGCTGCGTGGGTGGTGCTCGAAGGGAAGGAGGCAGTGATGGAGTCTGGAGTCACATGGAAATAGGAGGAGAAGAAGGAAGGGTTAATTAATTAGTTTATAATTATTATTTAATTATTATTTAGTTAGTTTTAGGTGTTAATTATGATTAGTTATTTAATGTTAATTGGATGGAAAACTGACGATGTTAGTGTTTTTTAACGAAAAAGTAACGGAAGGGTTGCGTGAGCTATTATACCCTGATCTCAGGGTACCTGATCCTATCTTGAAACCTCGGGTGTATAAGAGCTATTAGCCAACCTCAGGTTACCTAAGAAATTTCCCTTTATTTTATTGTTTATATTTCCGCTGCTGAGAACTGTTCTTAAACTTTTCTTATATTCATCAAAAATTTTACAATACTTATTCAATGCTCAATTCACACCCCCCCCCCTCTTGGTATCACTTGCACTTTCAATGGTATCAGAGCCTAACTCTTCAAAGGGTAAAACCTAGAGAAAGAAAGAAGATGAGTACTCAGAGATGACAAATGGAAATGGAGGATCAAATTGCCTAAGTTCAATGGGACAAATATCCTTGGTAAGATCTGCGATGCAGAACTTCTATCATTGGTGTAACACCTAAAAATGTCTCCCAAATGAAATCAATGATGAAGTATACCACATGTGCAATAATTCGAACTCGAAAAACGCAATTGAACTCGTAATGAAGCTCGAAATATGTGAATCAAGTCAACACTCGAAATTATGAGTCAAAGGTCAAAAAACGAAGGAAAAAATATTATTCTTCGGTTTTCTCAATAATCTCAAAGGTTTCAAACAAGTTACACTGGCAATTCTTCTAGCTTTGTTTCTCATCATGTTCGTCACATTTTTCTGAATCCCAGTATTTTTAAATTATTTTTCTGATTTTTCTATATTTTCTATGAGATTTTGCAATGTTAAATACGCAGAATACGCAGAAAATATGTGAATAATTAGAAAAATACGCGGAATGTTCTAGGAATCATACTTTCTTGCGAAAGGAGGCTCGTTAGAATAATCCGTAATCTTAGAAAATCAAGACGTATGGCAAAGAATTATCGAAATAAAATATTTCAAATTTTTAGGAAAAAATATATACGCAGAAGCCTGCTATATACGCTCCTTGGAGCGTTATACGCAGGTAATATACGCTGCCCATAAGAGCGGTATATACGCTGAGGAGGAGCGTAATACGCTGCCCATGAGCATATATCGCTGCCCCTCAGCGTATATACGCTCCTCTTCGAGCCTCCGCGCCTATAAATACGTGCCTTGCCTTGACGAGTTTTCACACGATTTTCCATACGATCTCCACTTTCAACTTCACGACCTAACATCTCTCTCTCATTCACCAAACTCTTTCACAAATACACATAAAACACAGTCTTTTGCGTTCTTTCGATTCGTTTTGACAAGCGAAAACAAGTTGATTCTGAGATTACTCACCAATAATCTCTCTCACTTTCTTTTAATTTGATAACCATTATTATGATTTAATGTAATTTCACAATGTAGAACCGACTTTTTAATCGTTCTATGTAAATATGTAGGTTGTTCATAAGTTTTCAATGTTTTCATGTGTTTTAGTTTCATTCTTTCATTCTTTGTTTATATATATCATTATCAACAACTGAAACTTATTCTTGTATAGTATTCAAGGCTAAAGATTTCATTGCTCTCGTTTTCATCTATGAACTAAATTGTTTTATTTGTCTTATATAGGATATCAAGGCGGAAGATTCGTTTTGTTTCGTTTTACAAACTAACCTTTGTTTTTGTTTGCAGATTTAGGGTAAGATTAGTTGTATATATATTTGAAGTTCATATACTTCATATTGTCATTGTTGCATAATTTGTATATATTTTGCTAAACAAAGACCGGAAATTATATTAATCATATTAAAGTCAGATAATTATGGACAATCGGTTTTTTAGCACCGTTTTAACTTGATTAATACAAAGTCACAATTTCTAGGTTAGTAATCTCTTTGCATAATAGAAACATACTCACTTAGTATTTTAGGCTATCGCTAATAAGGTTGCGAATATGTAAGTTGTGTGCATCCAATAAAGTCGTGTTTAATGAGAATTTACAATGAGACCGAATAAAGGCCGCTACATCGGGCGGATTGTTATTAGATTCAATCCGTACCATGTCCCCGAACCCCGACTGGGTTACTTGATTGGACGTGGGGCCATTGATTTGGCACAAACGTTTCGGGGCGTCCGTGAATAACCTTTCTAGGCACGGTGGCGATTCCCTTACTCGACAACACTACCCAACGCACTCACGTGCGGGCTCCGTGGCTCAAGCCCACGCAAAGCACCTCGATGTATACCCAAGTCCACGCCACTTACCAGAGGGCGGCCCACTCTTCACACAACATCTCCTTTGCACACTTCGGGTTTTGGAATTTTCTCCCGCACCAGAAATTCCATATCATGCACACTCCGGGTCTACGATTTCTCCCGCTACAGAAGTTCCATCAGACATCTCCTGAAAAGCCAAGGTCAGCCGTAGGAGAAGCCGCCAGGATCCAGCGCTTCAAGGCATAACACCGCATGCCGGACGGTAACAGGTAAAACTAACCTTTGTTTTGCAGGTACCGGCGAAAAGGTAACTCAAGGTCGCAGACGTCTTGAGTTGCTCTCCGTCCCGAATCGAATACATTGACTTTCGTCTACGAGACTATCGTCTCTTCAGACTCAGTCAAAGTGGGCTTCTGTAGACACCTAAAAATGTCTCCCCAAATGAGATAATCAATGAGAGTATACCACATGTCGCAATTAATTCGAACTCGAAAAAACGCCAATTGAACTCGTAATGAAGCTCGAATATTTGAAGTCAAAGTCACACTCAATTATGAGTCAAAGGTCAAAAACGAGGCAAAAAATTTTTCTTTCGTTTTTTCAATAATCCAAAGGTTTTCAACAAGTTACACTGGCAATTCCATGCTTTGTTTCATCATGTTCGTCACATTTTTCTGAATCCGCAGTATTTTTAATATTTTTTTTGATTTTCTATGATTTCTATGAATTTGCAATGTTTAAATACGCAGAATACGCAAAATACTGTGAATAATTAGAAATACCGGAATTCTAGAAATCTACTTTCTTGCGAAAGGAGGCGTCTAGAATAATCCGTAAACTTAGAAAATCGAGACGTCTGGCAAAGATTATTCCGAATCAAATTCAGATTTTTGGAAAAATATATACGCAGAAGCCTGCGTAATACGCTCCTTGGAGCGATATACGCAGAAGCCTGCGTATATACTCCTTGGAGCATATACGCAGGGTATATACGTGCCTAGAGGACGTATATACGCTGAGAGCAGCGTATATACGCTCCATGAGCGTATATACGCTCCCTCAGCGAATACGCTCCTCTTCGAGCCTCCGCGCCTATAAATACGTGCCTTACCTTGACGAGTTTTCACACGATTTTCAATACGACTTCCGACTTCCAACTTCCAATTCTAGCATTCTCTCATTCACAAAACTCCATTCACAAAACTCTTTCACAAATACACAAAAACACGAGTCTTTTGCGTTCTTTCGATTCGTTTTGACAAGCGAAACAAGGTTGAATTCGAGATTACTCACCAATAATCTCTTTCACTTTCTTTTAACTTGATTAATCATTATTACGAGTTTGATCAATTAATAAACATGTAGAAACCGACTTTTAATCGTTCCATGTAAATATGTAGGAATTCCAATGTTTTCATGTTTCGTTTTTCTTTCTTTTGATTTCGTTTCTATTATTAATACTTGTCAATACTAACGATTCTTATTCTTGTATAGCGATCAAGGCGAAGATCTATTGGCCTGTTTTATCATGAACTAACAATTGTTTCTTTGCTTCATGTAGCGATTCAGCAAAGGATTCGTTTCGTTTGTTTTACAAACTAACCTTTGTTTTATTGCAGATTAGGTAAGATGAGTTGTTATATTTGAAGTATAATGCTTCATATTGATTGTTATAATTTTATATATTTGCTAAACAAGACCCGGAAATATTTTGTGAATCATTTAAACAGAATTAACTATGACAATCGGTTTTTAGGCACCGTTTTAACATGATTAATACAAAGTGTACAATTTCTAGGTTAGGTAGTCTCTTGTGGCTAATAGAAACATACTCACTTAGTAATCTTTAGGGTTAGAACGCTTCTAGGTGAAAAACATAGTTGTGTGCATCAATAACGTGCTTAATGGAATTAAATGAGACCGAGTAGAGGCGCTACATGCGGGCGAATTGGGTTTACATATCTGATTCGTCACATGTCCCCGAACCCACGACTGGTTACTTGATTGACGTGGGGCCATTGTTTTGGCACCAACTTTTGGGCGTCCAGTCGAAAACTTTGGGTGGAGCACGCCGGGCGTGGGCACTCCCTTACTCGACAACACTACCCCAACGCACTCACGTGCGAGTTCCGTGGCTCAAGCCCACGCAAAGCACCTCGATGTAGTACCAAGCCGCGCGCCCGCTATACGCTGAGGGCGCGGCCCACGTCCTACAATTGGCACTAACTATGAGTGTTGGATGATAATCAGGAATGGTCCAAAGAAGGTTGCTGCCACTAAGACGGTACACAGAAGAAGGAGAGTGAATACTCAACTCCAAATCTAAAGACTCTAGAGAAGAATGTCAAGGCCACGTCACTTCTTCAACAAGGTAATGCAGACAATGAGTTAAGCCGTAATTTAGCATGCTCTATTGCTAAGGAAATATGGGAAACCCTTGAGTTAGCCTATGAAGGAAATAGTGAGGTAAGGAAATCTAAAGTGGATATGCTTATGTCCAAATATGAAACCTTTGACATAACCGAGATGAAAATATAAGAGATATGTTTACTCGTTTTATGTCTATTATGTACCAATCACTAAAATACCTTGGCAAAAGCTTCACTAGTGAAGATTTGGTCAGAAAAATCATGAGAATTTTGACAAGCAAGTGGCTACCAAAGGTTACTGCAATACATGAGGCCAAGGATCTATCCACCTTGTCTGTAGAACAACTTATTGGGTCTTTAATGACTTGTCCCTTTGGCTAGTCAAATGATGTCGTTTTGTATKTGTTCTTTCTTTTCTTTATTTTTTTCTCTTAGGATATATTTTCTTTTCTACTTTTTAGGGCTCACAAAGCTCCTATGCGATGCTGAATTTATCAATCTAGTACTCAAGGTACCTTGGKATAAGTCATGAAAAAGAGTAAGTTAGCATAGGTCAATAGCATACCACTATGGAAATGGAACTAGTTTCTTGAGGCGGTTAATATCTAATTAATTAATTCTTTTTCAAAATTTAAAATTATGGAATTAATTGTAATGATGGTTGTATTTATGGKAACTGTAGTTGTAACAACGGATAATTTTTTCTAAAATCTTGCGAGATATCCGTTGCTTTTCAATCCTTCTCTCTTATCAATATTTTTCATGTGATCAAATCTTTCATATTTCTTTTCCTTATTCAGATCATATACTTTCCTTATTTCTTTCTCTTATTTCAAGGTTTTTTATTCTCTCACAAACCATAACTTCTCTATTCTTTCTTTCATCCTTGAATTCTTGAAACGCAAATTGTTCAAGTTTTCTATTCTGTTCTTAAGTGCTCACATCAAAGTTAAAATTAGGTCTCATCATGTCAAAGAGAAACAACACAAGGTTAGTCGAGAAAAGATGACAAACGGAAATGGATGATCAAAGTTTCCAAAGTTCAATGGAAAAAATTATCCTTAGTGGAAGATCTGCATGCTGAACTTCGTCATTCACTAGTAGAAAAAGCTCAAAAATTACGGTTATTTAGGGTCCAAAAGCTGCGGTTATGAACCGCAGCTTTCGGGACCACAACTTTTGACTTGACCCCTCAAAAGCTGTGATTTTTTGCTAAAAACCACAGCATTTGTTACCATTTTTTATTTTATTTTTTTAATTTGTCCCGAAAATTACTCCCGATAGCCAAACACTACGGGGAAAAGATCTGAGCTATAGAATTGAGCAGAAAACTGTATTATATGATAGTAGATGATTAGAGTACATTAAAGAATTACATAGAAATTAAAATACGAACATG
>SNQN01002059.1:56827-73921 GCA_008642245.1 Bassia scoparia | reverse complement strand
TCATGACTACATTTTTCACACGTGTAAAATACAAAAATTAGTTACATAATTCATCGTGGTCGTAAATTGCAGCATTGCAATTACAATAGAGAATGGGGTACCAACTAGAGTTGAATTGAGTGGTTAGAGACGTTAAACGACTCTTTAAGACTCTAAATCAAAGTCTCTGAATTGAGCCTTGCAAGTAATTAGGTAAAAAATATGCTTCATAACTCAAAAGTATGCTACCCAATGAAGTATGCATGCAAACAGCGGAAGATTACCCACCCATGGTGTTAGGTTTCTACCTTTTTTCATGTATTTTTCTAAGTCTAGAGTCACGCCTTGTGGGCGCTTCTTGCGCGTCGCCCTCACAAGCGCCTTAGAATAGAGTCTAGTAGATTGTACGGTCTAAGTCCTCTGTGGGTGTCTCCTAGGGGCAAATGTATTCATTTAATTAACCTCTTTAGGGGAAGGTGATATATGAGTTGAGTATATTCACACTAGCATTCCTCCTACCCATGCTAATGATTTAATGTCTTCATGCCTTTATAGATATTGTGCTTGCATTATATTTTTAACATTCCAATCCCAAATTCCCCCCAACTCAAATACCAATTCCCGAGTCCAGATTCCGCTTGGGCTCGCTTTGACGTCGTTGGCCGTCCCAAGCGTCCGGACACCCGCTTCCAAAAGCGACTCCCCTTACGTTGATGTGTGCTCGTAAGGCCCCGTTCCGCGAGAAGACTTGCGCTTTCACCTCACAAGGTTGAAGCGCGCCGCACGTTCCAACGTCAGAACGCTAGGACCGTGACATATGGGATGAGAACTAAAGTGTCCCTATATTAGTCATTATTAGTGTCATTAAGTCACTCCGCATTCTATCCTCTTGACTCTTATCTTGAATTCACTTCCAATGGCTTCTCTGCTCCTTGGAACCCCTTCAATGGCTTCCATCGCCCCTTCTCTCTCATTCTCACATTCTAACTCGCTTTCCGGCGTTTCTCTCTCCTCTCCACCCACCATTTCTCTCTCTTCGTCCGTCTCCACTTCTCCGTCATTGCCACTGAGTAAGCATCTCCATTTAATTTCAATTCGTTAATTAATTCACAACTCCAAAAATCACCATCATTCAAAATTACAACCCTCCCATATTCCCTTTCGCATCTTAATCCAAGCATAATCTGGACTAAATATTCGTTATTTAACGTCCTAATTTGTTTCTGCTATATTTCGAGTTACTGTGGCAGAGGTGACCAAGAAGACTGCTAAATAGCAAAACCCGCTTCCAATCACTCATTACGGAAAGTGGAACGTGTTTGTTTATCCTCTCTCTCTCTCATCTCTCTCTCTCTCTCTCTCTCTCTCTCTCTCTCTCCTTTCTCTCTCTCTTTAATTTCAATTGATGTTTTAATTTGCCAATTAGGAAGTTCATTAGGTTGCTGTTAAACGCTATTAGTTGTAGTTTGTTCAATCAAAAATAGAAAGGGTTGAATCATCTCAGAAATATTCGTATGAATTAACTAACCTATTGACAGTAATAGCCCCAGTACTATATTCTCTATACAATTGATCCAGCTGACTACATTGGCAAATGCTTAAAATTGGAGGGAATTCCACTAATCAGTAGGAGGTGCATAGAAGATAGAATGAAGTTGTAATGGGATGATATTTTGGTGTTTAAATCAACTCAAAGCCATTATTCTCTAATGTCGCGACTACTATGAACAAAAGTATCGCTTTATCTCAAGTTTAAAACTGCAATAGCCGTTGCGCGTTTTAGTGTTTGTAAGAAGTCATACTCCGTATTTGAATTAAGGCAGACAACATCAACCGTAATTTCCGAAATGCAGCGGTTTTAGAATGACAAATTCCAGAATCAATTTAAAACTAAACAAGTAGTGGAGTAATTGTGTCACATATGTGCTTATAAAGACTCTTTGGTTTAAATTTTAGGCAAGGCCTAGGAACAAGAACAAGGGAAGAGGTCCACCGAAAGCTCCAATCCTTCCGGCAGCTCCTGAAGGGGACTCATCAGTGAGTGGGGGTAAAGAAGATTGATGATGAGTAGCTAATGTTGATCTTAAGTAGAATTCTTGTTAAGGTAATGCTCGCCCTCATCCCTCCTGCAATTAGATAGCAGGATGGTACTTGATTTGGCAATGTATTTTCTGTGTACTATTTCAAGTGTTTAGCTCTTGTGACAATGTAACCTTCTTTTTGGATGAAATTGTGCTTATATTGTTCTACTTGCTTATTGTATATGATGAGCTTTTGAAAACCTTTGAGTCAAGTCTGCTTTGTAGCTGATGGCAGCACATACCAGCATTTTGTTTCCTTGCATCTTTGTTTCAATTGCTAATGATGTTAGATTTTGCTCTAGTATTCTTATGGGGATATAAAGACAAGACAAATTGTAGAGCAGTCTTGATATTAAACTGCATTAACTTCGGATACTGAGAGACTCGTAATTGGATTCGCTTGTTCTGATGTCTGTATCTTCTTGTGAGAGACAAAGTATACTGAGTTCTGTAACTTTGTAATGCATACATACTTTAGTGTAAGGGCTTAGGAAGTAGGAGGTGTGAACAAAGTTAACAGCATATAGCCGATATAGGTAGGGTAACCACAAGCCTATGACAGATTACGAGTTGGATTTATATTGTTATAATGGTTGAAAGGCACAGGCTTAAAAGCTTTTGCGCTTAGCAATATTTGGATTGAAACGGTTTCAAGATTATGTTATTGGAGATTTTCATTTTACTAGGCTAAAAGGAAGATCATGATGTGGGGTTCCAATATTTGATAATTTGATTGTGATGTTAATCAAATCCAAAATGCTATGGTGATAAGTCGTTCGAGGAAAAGCTTTTACGAACCAAAGTCAGGTATTTTGTGCTGAGGCCAGCCTCATGTCGAGGCCTAGGGCCTAGGCTATCATTTTATGGCATTGCATATCGTGAAGGTAGAAAAGCTGCTATGTCATGTACTCATGTTGTATATGATGTATGAAGTGCTGATTAGTGACTAAGTGAGTCGTCAAACCTTTCTGCAACACCCTTGTAACTATTCTGGTCGTCTATAAATAAGTCACGTTTATTATTAGAATTTCTGAAAACTTGTCATATTTTCTGAAAGAACACTAAATCATGGTTCATTTTTCTAACCTAATTGGAGTTGTGGAGTGAGCATGCACAGTAGTCACTATTGCAAATGGTGCATTGGTGAAATCTTGGATAATCCTTGATCACGAGTCATGGCATTGTCAATGCATAGGAGTATGCTGTGTAACCTGTGTTAACAGGTGAAGCATAAAACAAAACTAAATTGTTCATTTGTTCTCAACTTAATTTGCTGTACCAATGTTTTTGATCTGCTCCTGTAATCAGGACATGCGCGAGTAAGCGAGTTTACTGTTATTTTTAGAGTATTCTTATACATTTGAATCATTTATGGACAAATACTGATTTTATGATCTCTTATATCAGCTGTAAGATAGTGGTGACCGATGCTGTCGACTATCAGCTGCTCTCACTTGTTTTTGCCATTGATACTTCAGTGTTCCAATATCCATTAAGTTAAGCCACATATCTTCTGCATCTATTAGTCCGTAGCAAGAATTACCTCAGGGAAAACCGAAAAACTATGCTTCATACTCCGTAGTTCATACAATAATCATGTATTCAAGCTCATGTCCTATAAAATCGATGCTTCATGCAATCATGCGTCCTCAAACGCATGCTTCTTGCACGCCGTAGCACAGCTTACAGTGCCAAAGAATATGTACAAGTGTATAATATAGTTATAGGTACGACAGCACATAGGTGTTGTCGTGTTGATGCTTAACAAACGGGATATGATATGCGCACCTATTGAGTGTTATGCGCACTTCATTGGAAAGAAGGAAACTTAGGAAAGGCAGCCTACTTCAACTGATTGGACTCTGGGTATAGCAATCTAAACAAACTAATGACTAAGTTAACCAAATCTTCACCTAATTGGTACGAATTCTTTCCTTCTCATTAGCATAAAGATATTGCTAAGACACTAAGAATGAATACTTACTAATGAAGTGCCAGTGTGCTTAATATTGTTGTCAATTAGTTGTCGCAGTTAGGGCTGTCAATTTGGTTATCAAGCTGATTATTTAACTGAATAAACTGCATATATAACTGAATTAACTGAATGAAATGAACTGTAACACTGAACTACTGAATGAGTCAAACTAGAACTGAATTTAATGATTTAACTGAAATACTGTAAGTAGACTGAAACTAATCTAACTAGAACACTAACTGTTAACTGTTGAAACTAGTTGAATGCTGTGTACAATAAAACTGAAACTGAAATTAACTGAACTGAAATTAACTGAACTGAAATTATGAATTCGAACTTAACTGAAACTGAAATTAACATGAATTGAAATCAACTGAACTGAACTTAATGAAACTGAACTTAACTGAACTGAGATTAACTGAAACTTGAAAACCTTAAAAACTGAACCGTAATCAACTGAAACTGAACTTAACTGACTGAGATTTAACTGAAACGTGAACCTTAACTGAAACTGAACTTAACTGAACTGTAATCAACTGAAACTGAAATTAACTGAAACTAAATTAACTGAACATTTGATAATATAAATAATGAAGCTAAAAACTAAAATAGACTAAAACTGAACTATGGTTAATTGGACTAACACAAAATGAAACTAAATTATAATTGAAATAAAACTAAAATAAACCAATATAAATAATTAGAGAATTTTACACTTGTCATTTAATTACAATTTTACAACTTGATTAATTATGTATAGGGATTATAAGGTAATTTGGTTATGTAGGTTTTGAGATAAACATATTTTATTTTTTAAGTTTGAGATTGAGGAGATGCTTTGTGAGTAATGAATGTATGAGGGTAATGATAAATAGAAAGTTGAATTGTATATGAGGGATAGATTGTAAGGTGTATTAGTGCGGATTGTAAAGTAAACTGAATGACCATAAGAATGAATAAAGATATAAATATGGAGTTACCGTCCGATATATGACGGTAATACATATTTTCCAGTGTTGAGTTCTTATAACACATTTGATGAATCAATTATTTAAATTTCTGCTCATGACTGCATGAACAAGTATTATAGGTGTATGTGTGATATTTGAGTCAGTGGTATCGATAGTTGGCTGGTGTGGATATAAGTATATCGATAGAGTATTTAGAGTGTATGATTGCATAGCCAATGCCTATTCAACCAACTTTAATGCTACAGAAAATTACAAGATCATTACAAATATGCCTATCAATCAAATGATTTCAAAAGGAGGTGGTTTGATTTAACATGCCTTTTGCCAATTTGGCAATCCATTGTATTGTGTTGTGAACCAATAGAATCTTACTTGTTTTTTTTTTATAAAATAAAATTCTTTTTAAAAATAATATGAGTATATTTGATTATTGATTTCTAAATAAACTTCTTAGTATAAAAGTAAACTTGTTTTCTTTTGTATTTCTAAAATTTATGCAAATATTATTTCAAATAATGCAACTATTATTGTGTAATATCAATATTATATATGTATTGATAGTTATATAATTCTATAATGAAATTAAAAAGTCTATAAATTACACCTAAAAAGATAAACGTTGAAATAATTCATGAGTTGATTATCAAAATAAATAATAAGCAGTTTTATATGATATTTAATTATGATCGATTATCAAGTTGAATAGTACGTATTTATATACATATTAACATATTATGTTGTCTATATTAATTATCTAATTGATGTTAATGAAGTTGATGTGTAACATATTAATATCTATTAATACTTTGAGTGATTTGATTCTATTAATTAACTTAGATTGATTTTTAGTCGAATTTGATGTCATTGTGGTCAACTTAACACACATCCATAGAACTTAATGGTGAGGTTTCACCTTTTATAAATTCTCATCGTCTATAATTCATGATTACAACATCGTAACCAACACGAGCTATTTTAGACCGAATTGGAACAATATTGTACTAAATAACTATAAATCAAATTGATCTAGATCTTGGTTAAATAAGTGAGCTATCTATAACGCTATCAACCAAATCGAATTCAATCCCCAATTCCAACTCAACTGAATTGAACCGAACCAACATAAAACAAACCAACGGAATTGAGCTCAATCGATATCAACCAAACGGAATTGACTCAATCGATATCAAACCAACATTCGAATTGGAATTGGTTGAATGAATTATGGTTATAGAAAATTGTACTAAACTAATATCATATCCATCTGAATTGAACTAAATCTCAACTAACTGAACTTGGAAGCTGATCGAAATCGGATACAAATTGATCTGGATCTTGGTTCAATAATTGAGCTAACTTGAAATACTAACCTAACCAAACACCTGAACAAATCACCAAGTTCCAACTAAACTGAATTCAACAGAACCATAAAACAAACCAAATTGAATTGAACTCAATTGATCAAACCAAATTCGAATTGAATTGAGTTGAAGCTAAGTTATCTGTGTGTTATTGAATTGTACTAAACTAATATCACCACAAACTGATTGAGCAGAATCTCACTTACTGAATTTGAATTGACCGAAACCCGATAAAGACCGAAACGCGAAACAACTGAACTAAATATTAGTACACGGAGCACGAAAGGATGGGTGATGTTCCTCAGGATCTCGAACATGGTTACGTGATACGCGGATTGGTTGTGGATGAGGGGTCGGTTATGTCTTCGTCGTTAATCTATTGGCGAATAGTGGCACTGCGCACCCGGGCAGCAAACCTAGGCACCGCATGAGCGACTTTCTACGATGTGACCAAGGAGTAGCATTAACACGGGATTGTTCCCTGATGCTTTTACACGCAAGACGCGTAGGTCAGACTCTGCTGACATAGTATAAGAGATCAAGTGGAGATTCGATATGTCTGGACGTCGGTACAAGCGATTGATTGAACCGGAAACGAACCAACTGAACCGGTATTTGAATTGAATAACGTCTTAACTGAATTAACTGAACCGATACCACAAAACTGAACCAGAACTGAACTGTCGTTTTAACTGAATTGAACTGAACGATACACAAAAATTGAACTGAACTGAACTGAACTTCGTTTATAACTGAATTGGACTGAACCGATAATCCTACCAACCAAAACTGAACTGAACTGAACTGAACTTCGTTTTAACTGAATTGAACTGAACCGATACCAACCAAAACTGAACTGAACTGAACTTCGTTTTAACTGTACTAAACTGAACTGTTTCAATCCGTCCAAAACTGAACTGAACTGAACTGAACTTGGTCGAACTGAATTGAACYGAACTGTTATCAACTGAACTGAACTGAACTGATTTGTCGTTAAATTGAACTGAACTGAACTGTATTGAACTGAACTGTTTGGGTTCAACCATAACTGAACTGTTGATCCGAATTGACAGGCGTAGTCGCAGTAACAATATTGCTCTTATCGAATCATACATACGGAGTAGAAGAATAATGATAGTACTTCAACTCAATAATTTGGTGATTGCATTGTCCTTGCTAATTTAGAAAAAAAGAATTAAAAAAAAATAAAAAAAATCTAAAACCAAAGAACATAGAATTCAAGAATTATGCTATCAGATATTCACATTAGAGTTTAGCAAAACCCAATTTTGGGAAAATTCCAAAAAAAAATGAGCCCTATTCACATCTTCATCTTCATTTACAGCTGCTAAATACTTCGAATTAACATCGAATGTCATCAAATGCTCAAAAACACCCAATCTTGATCACCCAAAACAGTTGAATTTCACATAAAATAACACATATTACATAAACATATACAAAACCCAGAACAATTCAACAACAAAAACACAATCGCAACATTATCTACTTTAATAATTCAACAATAATCGAGATGACTTAGTTATCATCATAATCAAGAATCTCACGATCAGTAACAGACCTAGAATGCTGAACAATAGACCTACCAATAGAATTGATCCAATCCTCCTTCTCCTTATCGGAATCAGCAATGAAATACATGGTATCATTCCTCGTCGAAAGCTCGAATGCAAACTGCTTGTTCAGCACATCTTCAGCGCCTTTCACAGTCAAGCAAGTCGAAACCGGGATTATGCCGCGCGGTTTCGAGCCCCGGTTGACCGTTGATTCCTTGAACCAGAAGAGCTTTCCTTGCTTCAGGACGAACCAGCGACGGCGCCACGTTTTTATGTACTCGCCTTGCTTGGTTAGCCACCCGGTCCGCTCCGGGTCGGACCAGAATTCGGTGGTGTCGTGGTCGGAGGAGTCGGGTGGGGCGAGTGAGTCGGATCCTGTGACCCGGTTTAGTGCTGCTCGCCATAAGCTTGACATTTGAGGGATAGAAAGAGAGAGAAATGAGAAGAGTGTGTGTGTGATTGTGATTTGTGAGGGAGAGATGCAGGGGATGGGGAGGAAATATTTGTGTCGTAATTTTGTTGATTTTTTTTTCTGGTCTAAAGATTTTCGGGATGAAAATTGATACCAGAATCGCTTCAAATCGAGAAGGGAGTTGTAAGCAATTGAACTATTCTTCCTCTTTAAATTTTGAATTACTTCATTCTGGTCTAAATTTTGAATCGAGAAAATTAATTTATTGAATTGACAATTTTTGTCCATTCAATATTTCAATGACATTTTGTTAAATAAATGGAATATTTTATCCATTTATTTACAATATTGTCATTTATTTTTTTCTTTTTTAGTTTAATTTACTAAAATGTCATTAGATTGAYAATTTTTAACAATCCAATKAATTGATTAGGAATTTGCCAAAACAAACACTATTTCCTAAATGATTAGGAATTATGAACATAAGAAACCGTGATAGATCATTTAATCTCATTCTAAAAACAAAGCGCGTCTTCTTAAAATGTCCATCATTGTACAAAAATTCTTTTAATTGGGTTCACAATTTGTCCACAGAATTCAAGTGCATGTCATTTTTTTTTAAAAAAAAAAACAATTTGTGTGCTTGGCATAAGCATGTGTCATGGACTGTGGATTTTGGTTCCAAAACTTTGTGTAACACAGTTATATGGTTGTGGGAATTAACCACGAACTTTTCAACTTTTTTGATAAAATATGGTTCATAGATCTCATTTTCGTGTTGTATAATCCATGTTTTTTGCATTTAAAATCATCGTTTCGACGACCGTTTTAGTTTAACCCAAAAATCCTTCCACACCTTATGAGTCATGGAGAAGGTTCCTTGACAAGCTTCAATCTCAAACAAAAAGTGTCATGCCTCTTGCGATCGTTTCGACGATTGGTAGTTTAAGCGTCGGTGACTTTTAAAGTCCTCTCATATGGAATAATTTTGACTCCATATATTTGCGTGTCTTCATTATATGTGTGGTTGGTTCCCAAAGCCATATAACGATGTCACGCAAAAGTTTTGGCCAAACTAGGAGAACCGACAAACGTCGAAACGCTCGTACAAGACACAACACTTGCTATTTGAGGTTGAAACTTATCGAGGAGTCATCCCTCATCACCCTTAAGGTGTAGAGAAATTCAAAGACAAACCGAGTTGAGTGACCAAAACGTCAAAATTTAGGGCCAACAACGTGGATTAGTTCGAATGTATATAAAGATATTTTTTTTGCACTTCTTATTATTGGATATTGCGCATAAATCTCATGATAGGTACCCAAAGATTCATAGTGAACTTCAATAGCCAATTTTTGTCGAAATTGCCGAAAAGATAAAGATTGGTTCCTACAACCATATAACGATCCCACACAAATTTTAGGACCAAAACTAGAACATATGCTTGGGTTTCAAAAGTCGCAAACGACCGAACTAACAAAATGTCGAAATGTTCGTAGGAGGCACGACATCCGCCATTTGAGGCTAAAACTTAGCGAAGAATCATTCCTCATCACCCTTAAGGTGTGGAGGAATTTTGGGCAAAACTGAACCGTGTCACCGAAACATCGAATTTAGGGGCAAAAACGCGGATTGTACATGACAAAAATGAGCTCTCCGAACCAATTTTTGACGATATTTTCGAAAAGTATATGTTGGTTCTCACAACCATATAACAATGTCATGCAAAATTTGGGGCTAAAACTAGGACATATGATAGGGATTCGAAGTCCGTAAACCGAACTGTCAAAACGTCGAAATGCTCGTATGTGGCATAACACTCGCCATTTGAGGCTGAAACTTGGAGATGAGCCATCCCTCATCACCCTTAAAGTGTGGGAGAAATTCGGGGTGAAATCAAGCCGAATCACCGAAAAGTGTTTCTCTTTGCATTCAGATCTAACATTGTGCAGTAGATCAAATTTGCAAATGGCTATGATTGAATTAGAGTTGTAATTGTTTTCCTAAACATGGGTAAAAGGGAGATTTTCCTTACTGCATTTTGTAATATATAACTGCATTTAGAAGCTATGTTTAATTACCATTGTATAAAACATCGATATAGAAGAGAGTATTTGAAATGACGATACAACAAATCGATTATAGTTTTGCAATTTCTAAATTTTATTTGTCTAATGTTGTTAGTCGTTAGCCCTGATTTTTTACGGTATATATATATGTGGAATGACTCTTTTATTTTATTAATGGAGTGATTTTACTTTTTATAAAAATAAAAAAATAAACATTGTATTTTGCTTGAAGATAAATAAAGAAAGAACAATCTTTAATTTGCCTTTTCTGTAATAAGTTCAGCTTGAATTAGAGCATTTCACACAAAAGGTCAAAATGTCCTCATTCGACGAAATGCACCCGAACTCACACCCATCCGACTCAACTCACCCRTTTTCCGACGACGATGGCTACGTTGCAGTTGGCGGCTTCTCCAATTTCTCCGATTCTCAGCCTCCCAACGATTCCTCCGAATTYTTCAATGGTGAAAACGACGACGTTTTTGGATCCAACGGTAATTCTGCTGATGATGGAGTTTTCGTTGATGCTGACGGTCCGGTTTTGCCGCCTCCTTCTGAGATGCAAGAGGAAGGCTTTGCTCTTCGCGAATGGCGCAGGTTAGCGCAATTCRTGATGTTTTTTTTTCCATGTTGTGTTTCGAATTTCGTTTTGATTGACTGGAATTTGAGTTGAATTGTGAGATTTAAGTGTTGATCTGAGTGCTTAAGCTTAATTTATGTTCAATTTGTCTTGTTGAGGCCTTGAAGAGCAATGTGCTCAATTTTGATTGGAGAAGCTTTGCGCAGTTCATTTTATGGTTTTKAATTCTTCGTTATTGTTTTGATTTTCTGGAAATTGAGTTGAATTGTGCGATTTAAGTGTTGATCTGACTAGTCTAGTTTAMACTGTGTCGTTGAACTTGAATTGAATGCTAGGTTGTGGAACACTGCTCTAATTTTCAAATTTGATATGAGTAGTTGATTTGATTAATTTTTTCAATGATGTATATGTCCTGTGTGGCAGAGAATTAACACTTTTACTGTTTTAGATCATAGAATTGTTCGATTTTATTTGATGAAGAAAATGTAGAAACTGAGTARTGAGTATAACAGACTAACTCTTTTTGKAATTTGAAGCATATTACAACAATCAAATTATTGACATGCCTTTTGTTTTCCGACTCTAGCACAGAGCTTATGTCATTGACACYCCRTTTGGTTATTGGAACTAAAYGGTGGGAATGAGAATGGATTTTTAGTGTAATTTAAATAAGGAAAAACTCTTAAAATCACTATGGGAAATGAAATTGCTTACAACTTTATCTCCATGGGAAACAATCTTAACTCAAACTTATATTTTTCTCTCYATGGWGACACTATTTCTTAGGAATTTCATTACCACTCRTTASCACCTGGGGGAGTGGTATTGGGTGAGAATGAAAATTTAAGAAGAAAATTGGACTTTTTGGGATGAAATTGCATTACCATGGTGATGAACATGATATTTCTCCTCAAATTTACATATAAATTCATTCGCATTACCACCATTTACTACCAACAACCAAACGGGGCGTGAGAGTATCTATAGATTTGACTGTGAGTGTTGTGATGTAAACTGTGTTATTCATTTGGAAAATTTGGATCATTAAACTGAAATGTACAGCTTTTACATGGGTCAGATATGGTACGTTTTCGATACTTATCGTTTACTGTACATGTTTCATGTTTCATCTGCTGTGTACACCAATTGTAAAAGCTTGAATTTGAGAGTTATAGTAATTTTGAGAAAGCATTGAATTGATGGTCTATGCTATTGAGGTTCTCAAGCATTGAAGCAGTAACAGTTTGAATATATCAAATGAGAAAACAGGACTGGTGTGCCATTGTGAAACAAAGTAGTATTCCAAGTTTCCAACAGGATAATGTACTTTAGCCTCATTGGATTTAGTGAGCACATTTGATGATTAGTCTAACTTTGGAAGAACGTAACTAAGGTTTGTGGCGAGCCATCTGCAAATTCTTGACTTTACTAAACTGCATTGGTTGTTTAAAAAATGGTCTTGCTTTGTCTCCACATGATAATGTACTTTAGCCTCATCAGATTTAGTGAGAAATTTGATGATTTGTCTAACTTGAAGATCGTAACTAAGTTTGTGGTGAGCATCTGCAAATTATTGACTAAACTAAACTGCATTGTTGTTAAAAAAAGGTCTTGCCTTTGTTCTCAATATGAAGATTAAGGAGTACATGTTTACAGCTTAGCATGACTGATGCATCCTGTATTTGGACAATGAACTTGTGTTTCCTTATGTGTGCTGGCTTTCCTGTGCTAAAACTGCCAATCAAAAGACAAAGGCTTTGTGTCCTTACCCTCTATGCATGCGTTTTTATATACCTTCTTTTTTATGTATAAAGACATCTTTGATGTTGACTGATGTAAGACAACATGATGTCAAATATAAGTTTATATACTTCGTATGTTGTATCTATGTCATCTCAATCTTTAGATATTTAATTGCTTGACAAGCACCTTATTTGAATTGTGTGAAGTATTGATGGTTTCTTGGTGATTTAGGCAAAATGCTATTCGATTGGAAGAGAAGGAGAAGAAGAAAAGAAAACTAAGCCAGATATTGAGGAAGCATACGAGTACAAAGTTGCCTTCATGAGAAGAGAAAGGTTACATGTGAGACCAAAAAACAACAACCGAGAGAAGGAGAAGGTAAGATTTTGTGTATGTTTGTGTGTTTAGCTGCTTGTTCAAGATATATTGAAAGCTAATCAATCTCAAGTTGGGTCATTTTCTTTGTTAATGAGCTAAGCCAAATTTGTGTGTGTTGTGTGTGTAGTTTGCTTGTTTTGAAGATTAAGATAACATTCAGTAATGTGTGATGTAATTTGTAGGTTTATGTAATATTGTCAAGTTTCGCAATCCAATTCAGTTTCACCATTGTTCACTGCTTAATATTCCAAAAATCTGCCTAAAATTCTGTCTATAACATAGACCTTTCTTCAGTACTTCTATGCTTATGTTTTATTGAGTTGTCAACTACTGCAAAAGTGTGGTATGATAAATTCATTTTTGGTGAGGTTTCATCCATGAACAAGTGCAAATTACACTTGCTTTTAAGACTAAGGGATGTTTGGTTTAGGGTAAGGAAAGGAAAGGAAAGAAATAGAATTTCTTTTGTTATTTGTTTGTGTTTGGTAAAAAGTTAAACATCACCATTCTAAAAAAAACTCAAACCACACTGACCATTTCGTGCACCCACTAAGAGCACACTGCTCTCTCCCCGTGCATCCTGCCCCTCTCCGTGCGCCTCATCCTCTCTCTCTCTCTCTCTCTTCTCTTCCCCCCCCCTCCATCCATCCCCTCTCTCTCTCTTCTCACTCTCCTCCTCCTTTTCACGCTTCTCTTATTTCGTAGTGGTTAGGTTTATTAGGGGTGGTCGGGTTTTGGTTTCGAGTGTTGCTAAGGTGGGTTCCAAGGTTTTCGAGGGGTGGCTGAGGTAGGGTGTGCGGTGGTGTGAGGTGGGTCGTTGGTGGTGTTAGACGGTTGTTGGGGATTTTGTGTGGGAGTAATGTGGTGGTCGTGGTATTGGTTTGGGTGGTCATATGTGTGTGACCATAGACAACGGTGTGTTGTGGCTAAAAGGAAAATTGGGGAATCCTAATCCAAGGGGGAGTGGGAATGGTGATACACCAGTTTTAGTAACTCCAAAAAGGAAATAAAGGAATGAAAAAAAAGTGAAAACAAATATAGAGCAAGGGAAACAAGGTATTCATTGCTTTTCCATTTCTTGATTCCTTGAAACCAAACGGACCAAAATAAAAAAAAATGAAAGTTGAAGTTAAAGTTAAAGTGTTTTTTTTTTTGCCATATTTAATTATAATTTTCTATTTTTCAAAGAAAATATTGGAAACCATTGTTGTCATTGTCACTGCTATCTGAAGATCCTAAATTCAAATGTAAATATCATATATTAAACATAAAAGTATTCATTCTTGTACTTATGAGATTTTTTTGAATTCTATTGTTGTGTTTTTTTGCTTTCAAGAAAATAAAATTAAAAAGAAACTGAATTCTAGAAAACACATGAGAAAAGAGTAGCCATAATACATTGGTTTTTGTAATTTTTGAATCAGTTAATTATCTCTTAAGTACTCTGTACCCAAATATGCCTCATATCTAGGATTCATGTTGACATTTACTGACAATACATGGTTATTCTCGTTGACTTGTTATATTGGACTTGATTGTTTGGTACATTCTAGTACGCCAGACAGCTTCTTGCATGAATCAAGATTTGTATTCGAGATGAATGCTTGATTCATGCAGCTGACCTGTTTTTGGGTACAGGTTTTGGTCATGTTGTTGTTTATATGGTCATGTGTGTCTGGTTTTCTTGTATTCTGTATAAATATGTTTTGCCATTTGGTGAGTCTGTTGAAACTGTCAAAGTTTTAAATTATTTCGTAAATCTTTCTTGTCTATTCTTTTGAATTCTTTTATGCGTTTAAGTTTTAACTAATTGGCCAAAAAATACAACACTAACTGGCTAATAGCACGATAATTTCTGTTGTGCTGTTGGTGTATTGTTTTTATATTCTAAATCCATTTTCTCTTAATTTTTTTAATTCTGGCATGAACCTGTGTCTGATTGTTATACTTCTCCTTTTTGGAATTTTTGTAAGCAGGTATTTTGGCCAACCACGAGAAGTTTCACAAGGAGGCTGATGGCAATTACTGGAAGGCAATAGCAGAGCTCATTCCAAATGAAGTGCTGCTTTTGGAGAAGAAAAGAGGGAAGAAGGACCAGGATAAGAARCCTTCTATTGCCGTGATCCAAGGACCAAAGCCTGGGAAGCCAACTGACCTTGCAAGGATGAGGCAGATACTTGTGAAGCTTAAACACAACACTCCTGCCCATCTTAAACTAGCTTCACAACCGGAAGTCACAGCTAAGGATGCTAAGGACAAAGTTTCCATTGCCGAGCCCTCCAAAACWGCTGCTGCTACTGTTGCATCCACACCAGAGGCAGTAGTYGCTGCATGATTGATTTGCTTCCAAAAATCTTGTATTTATATCAGAGGATATAGTAATTGAGCCTTCACAGTGTTGCTATATTTGATGGTGCATTATTTTTTTGTTAATGTTATGGCGTGACCAGTTAGAAACTCTTGATATAAATATGTATGAGGTAGGTTGTCCGGACATCCAGATTTATATATGTAGCTTTTTGACATGTTACTATGAACAAGTTGCTTTTAATTAGATAAAGCCCTCTCTAATGACGTTGGATTACTCGTGGTGGGTTGCATGGGCGAATGGATGAATAGATGATATTATTCTGTTTTATGTAAAGACAAGGATGAAACAAAGACCGGTGCTTAAAGGTAGAGCACAATGTGGCCAGAAATGATGGCAAAGAGTGAGATAGAGCACGATGCAATGGAAGCCTGGTTCAGTGGTTTGCATGGTTTGAGTTACCAAAGTATACATCATTAATGAAGTTGCCTTTCTCTGTGGCAATCGGCCACTCAGCGTCCATATGGCCATACCCGCCATGAAGGGATCATTGAAAGTCGATGTTATAATTCACTTTGATGAGTGGGAACGGCTCCAGTTATAGAGCCAGCCGTAAGTATATCAGTATTCATGCGTCCTAGATAGTAGATACAAATGAAGTCTGTCAACAATTGCAAATTATTGGCTTGTATATTTTTTGACATGTATAACTAAAGATAGTGAAACAGAACAGTAAAGAGAATCGCTGCAGTAATATACTGTAATACAATAAAAGATACGCGGACAACTCTTGCATAAATTTCGTTTTGCCTTTCGAGTTTCAACCACACTGCAGTAAAGCGTTTTTTTTGGTACAATAAGATGTCTCAGTATTCAAGCTTTTTCTTGGCAAACTCAATATTCAAGCTTTCCACAAACTACAGCAACCGTTGTGGTGAATCAATGATTTTCATAGTTAGCATACCGAATTACCGATATAAATCAGTAGAGGGCAAGATGTCTGAAAAGTCACCTACAGGAATAATTTCAGCTAAAGAGTTCTAATATTACAAGGGCTGTTAATATAAATTTAGATTTTTGCAGATGCTCCATAACTTTACACACGTACATCATAACAGCCTGCAAACCTGTAAAGAAACTAGTGTTTCCAAATTCCCAAGATCGCTGATAAAATCAAAAACCACCAGACAAGGAAATGCATATGAAGTTTCAGGGGAGCACACTGTTAGTGTGTCACCTATCATGACCGATGGTGGGTGAAACATGACCACCCCGTTCACTTGCGAGGTCATCTTCCAATTCATTACCATGCCCGATGTGATTATTAACACTCTGCTCAGAACTAGCATTGCTACTTGTAGCGAGGGGTGAATCGGTAACACTAGCTGTTCTGCTTCCAGTAGGCCCAGATCTCACACTGTACATTGAAGATGCTGGTATTTTCGTCATCAATGGCCGTAAGTTACCAGGGACACTTCGCCTTATATCCTACACACGAAATAAATCATGAAGCAATTGTGCATATAAACTAATCCCATGTTGAAAATAATAAAAAATATAGGTTTTATAATCGATTTAAGACAACAACAATTTATCACCATACGCAAGGTCTAGAAATGTCCAAGAGTAAGCAAGCCTGATCTATTCAATCCAAATTAGT
>SNQN01002059.1:19820-48924 GCA_008642245.1 Bassia scoparia | reverse complement strand
TTTTATTATAACTATTATTATTGTGAGAGAATTTAAACTAATTCATAAATTAAATTATTTTTAAATAAAAATGTCAATAGCATTGTGTTATCAATTTATCATACTAGAATTTTATAGATAAAAAAAATACCCTAAATTGTGTTTCTATTTAATGCACTAATTTTAATTTGCTCTCTTACTAGTATTTCAAAAGAATAGTTTCTTTGAAATTGCGAAAGGAGTGTGAAAGAGGAACTAAATTTTTTACTCTCTTTCTCAAATTAATCAATTATTCAAGCATTTATTTTGCGTTATCTTTTCCAAATGACCTAAATATTGGTTTAAAATCGACCACTCCTATATGAATATTTTACATGTACTATGTATTGATTGTATGTTATTAGAATATAATATTGACATCAAATTACTTAGGTTTAATGTTAATATTATATTCGAATAAAATGGACCTCCTGATCTTCCGGAATAAAAAGGGCATCCATGTTTATACAAAGGTCAAGGTAGCTATCTCAAGTCTCAAGCTACTCTCTTTGTTAACATCGAATTACAGATGTTTCGTGGAAGGACCTATTTAATTGGACTTATTTTTATGGTACATAAGTTAAGTTAAGTAGTTAAGTTACCTAATAATATTTTTCTCTCATATAAATATTCATTTCAATTCAGTTTAGTTTAGTTAAATTCAATTCAGTTAAGTTAAGTTTAATTCAATTCAGTTCAGCTCCAATTAAGTCCAAAGAAAACAAGAGCCTAAATCATGGAATAATGCTCAAGTATAAAGTATTGACTTGCAATTTGAAGAGATTGACTTACAAATCTGTCTTTAATTAAAGCCATGATATATTGATATTTGACGATGAAGCTCACCATTTATTTATCATTGAAATATTGAAGATTGCGTGGAGTTTGGTCTTGCTCAAGTATTGTTTTGCAATTTCTTCGTTTTGTCTTTGAACAAGCAATAACACCAAAATCTCTTTGAAATTTGTTCCCATGCCGCATCACATTTTCACAAACCCTCTCCCGACAAATCTATGACCAACAAGGCAACAATAGGATAATCTTTCCAAAGTTTTATATTGGCCCCGACAATTATATCACATTTTCAAATAAAACTTTTTAGTAATTACTCTCATGCTTCATTTTTTTTTACATTTTTTAAAAACCTAAATGGCCCTACCAAATGCTACATCCCATTTACAAACCACTCACTATTTGTAGCCCCTCTTATATATGAATCCCAACAAAATTGAGTAGCAATAGGAGGTTTGTTTATATATGAACCTCAATAAAACAAAACAAACCTCTCTACGACCCTTCTATTACTAGTGCCTAAGGGTTTGTCTGAACTATAGTACTACCTACTACGTTTTTGTCTTTTAAGCTATGATATTCGAAACATGCTATCATACTTGGGTTTTGTTTTTACGCATAGACTAAGTTGCATAACAAGTCTATTGTCCACAAAACAGAAAAACTTCATAAAACCTTTGCGGACTTGTGGTCTATATTTATTACTTATTTTTTACGAGGAAAGATGATTTATTTATATATTAGTTCTTCTCGGCATTTACATAACAATAGCAACAGATTCAAAAAGCTTAAAGAATAAAAATGGAGACTAAAACCAGAACTCCTAACTTGTTTTTAATCACGCTCATCTCCACAAAAGTGGATACAATCATTAAATATGATAACATATCGATGTCAAAGCATTCTTTCAATAAATCATCACCACCGGACCACCGGTGTTGTAGATGTTATGGCAAAAGCAACCGCTCCATAGATCAAATCCTTCTGAGTTAAAATCATCTTCCCCAAACAACAACATTGAAATAAAAACCCATACGGAGAACAACAATACCTAAGAAAAATAAAATAAAAGACAAAAAAACAACTAAAAAATAAAATAACTAAAAATAAAATAATAAAACCTAACAAAATAAAGGCTCGACTAACAAAGGAAGTCGCGGCCAAAACCCTAGACGAAAACAACCGAAACACCGTAATAACACCGCTTCGCCGGAGCCTCAATACGCCCACCGGAAATCACCCCTTCAGCCCACAATCAATATGAAATCTACTAAGGTTTCAACCGCAATTCAACCCGTCAGAAGTGYCCGCACAAGAAGTTCGCGAGAACCCGATATGCGACTACACGTGTATAGCAGGATCGTGTAGATTAGGGACTGTTACAAACTCTCATAAGAGGACGAAAGTATGGGTGCAAAACGGAGGAAAAGGACGAGATGGGTGACTCGCCGGCAAAGAGGGTTATGACCCTACGATGTCGGCGAGCCCCCTTAGGCCATAACGTGCGAAAACTATGCGAAGTGGAAGAGAGGGACAATGATAACATGATGGAAAGATAAAGAAAAAGATGGTGAAGAGGAAGATCAGAAGAGCGAACCACACGAGCATCCCTAAAGCCAGGAGACTGGTGGAACACCATACGAGAGAGCGAACTCTCTCGACATATACCCTACCTCTCTCAAGAGAAGGGATTTTACCACCCTATAAAATCYGAAATCTAAAAGCTAAAACAAGGGAAGTACAACATCTTTTTTATTTATCACTATATTAATTATAT
This sequence comes from Bassia scoparia, assembly GCA_008642245.1. Taxonomy (NCBI): domain Eukaryota; kingdom Viridiplantae; phylum Streptophyta; class Magnoliopsida; order Caryophyllales; family Amaranthaceae; genus Bassia; species Bassia scoparia. The sequence goes on along the minus strand of SNQN01002059.1, from coordinate 46,337 downwards.
TAATAATGTAAATGTTTTGAAGGGTCACTAAGACGACAATAAGTCTTAAGCAAGTCACAATTTTGATTGGACACAATCACTAAGACAACAAGGGTTTAGGTTCAATTTTTTTAGACTTAATAGTTCTAGCTCAAGCCTGGGTTCCAATAGGCGCGGGGTATGGGTTTGAGCGAGCAAAAAAAAAAAAAAAAAGGTTTAGACGTCGCTTAGGCCTGACCTATTAACCCATTTATCTATAAATATATTTTTTGAGAAGAAAAAAGACCAAAATTCAAAAACCTAAACTTTTGAGTTGTGCTGCTACGATAWTTTTTTTATATTGCATTTCTCTTTGCTTTGCTACAAAGAACTGAGTACTTGTTTTCTACTCCCTCTGCAACGTAATGACCGCAAATATGCAAATATATGACATGAAGTAGAGAGAGAAAATGTTCAATCATTGCAGTTAATATGTTACGGATGGAGTATTTTCTATTTTTATGATCTTTTGTTTTGTTTTGCTACTTGTTAGTCCTGACTATGTAAATATTCACCACTCCTTTAAATGGTAGCWGAGGTTTGTAACGTTTTTAGGTTTTATAAACTATTTTAAAGATAAACCAGTGTTTTGGCTCGGGAGATGCCTCGAGTTATCGTCTGGGTCGACAAATATAAACAGTAATTTGTTATATACGGAGTATAAAATTGCTTATTTTGTAAGTTTTAGTAGGTAAACTTTAAAATAATAGATCAAAATTAGCATGAAAATAGTAATCGTAATTGTAACTAAAAAAATTAGAAAAAGATAATATGAACCCGAGACTTAATTATAATTTATTTGATATGATAAGTAATGAAATTGTTGTGGATTAGTGATTAAAACTTAATCTTTCATCTTAAAAGTCATATGTTCAAGTCTTTGTGTTTTTTAATTAAAACTTAAAATCAATTAATAAAGACCATTAAGAACCCGCAAACATGCAAGGTCCTCACTCCAAAAAAGGCATGGGCATAATAGGAAGTAGGAACCAACCAATGTCCCGATCTKATGTGRTGTCATTGTTTTTCATTATATTTTATCGAAAGGTGATTATAATTTCTATATATAGATTTTGAATTATTGTTATACGGAGACACGGAGTATAGGTTTGTAGTAGTTATTTACCCTAACTATATTATTCATGTAGACAACTTAAGGAAAAGACTCGCAACACATTACACATGCAAATTAAAGCTTCATAAATCATAATCAACTATGCTTGTCAATCATATACGAAGTACTTCATAAGTCTAGTTTACACATTTAGAATTTTGGTTAATGCTGTTGTTAAAGAAAGATTAGAGACAAATAGATTTGTTTAAAGTCGAAAGTTTTATTGTTTATCATTTTTAAAGTGTAGGATACTTTGATGCCATTTAATATTAATTATTGATTATTTGAGAGTCAATGAGAATATTATGTTGAACTTGATCCGTTAGTATTTTTTCTATCAAAGTACAAGTATATGTTTGATTTGAACCTAGGTACAATCACACTTTTTTTTACGGAGTAAAAAATTATACTTTTACTTTATTACATAATGAAATGAACATTTTTTTTATAGTTATTTCAAATGAAGTTATTAATGCAAATAAAAAATAGGTTTTTTTGTCTATAACTACCTTAGTTACACACTTTTTTGCAAAATACTACATACATTAGAAAACCTTAGACATAACAACCTTAACTTTACATTTCTTTGTTGACCACTATCTTGTTTCATTTTCCGGCGTTGACTCTCACTTTCTGGCGTTGACTCACACTTTCCGATGTTGACTCTCACATGGTTGTCACGTGATCTCCTTTTTTTTTTTTTTGCCTTTTTCCCGGTTTTCCTTGCTATAACCTTGTTTTGCTTTGTTATTTCATTTTTCCATCTCCAATTCTCCTTTTCAATTCATCTTCTCCTTTTTTTTTTTTTTTTTTATCTTTACATGATTGTCAAGGAAACTCCAAGCTGGATAACAACACCGATCACAAAACGAAATGACACAACTCTTCACATTGCAACATCTTTCAAGCATCTCGAATTCGTGACAAAATTAGTTGACCTCATGATGACAGAAGGCAATCAACTGGAATCTCGAACTACACTTGGAAACACGGCCTTCTGCATTGCAGCATCATCAGGAAATGTAGCGATAGCAAAGATTATGGTGGCGTAAAATAGACAGCTTCCAAATATGAAAAGTAGTAATAACTTGACACCTCTTCGTATGGCAATCCTTCTCGGCCACAAGGAGATGGTGAAATACTTGATAGACGTAACATATGATAGCATCTTCTCCTCTTTTTTCCTTGAAAACAACTTTGTATCCTTTATTAGACTGGGAAAAGAGGAGAAGATGAATTGAAAAGGAGAATTGGAGATGGAAAAATGAAATAACAAAGCAAAACAAGGTAATAGCAAGGAAAATCGAAAAAAGCAAAAAAAAGGAGATCACGTGACAACRAYGTGAGAGTCAACACCGAAAAGTGTGAGTCAGCGCCGRAAAGTGAGAGTCAATGCCGGAAAATGAAAYAAGGTAGTGGTCAACAAAGAAATGCAAAGTTAAGGTAGTTATGTCTAAGATTTTCTAATGTAGGTAATATTTTGCAAAAAAGTRTGTAACTAAGATAATTATGGAAAAAAAACCTAAAAAATATTTTYACAACCSATTGTATSATGCAATTGGCCCGAGAGCCCAACCCAAAATTGCATGATGTGCTCCAGACTCCGGAGAGCTGCTTGCCAGTTCGATCTTTAAAAACTGTTGTTTACTACAAATTGTAACTTACAAATTACAATCCTCCTACTCCCTGGTTTCGCTGCTGTTTCAGCAACTTGTTTTCTTTCTTCCTTTCTCATCTTGACATTTCATTTCATTAGAATATAAAGTGGACTCACAAAAAATAAAATACAGCACAAATTAGAATCTCCGAATTTCTGCGCTCCATCCTTCTCATTTTCGCTGAAAATTCCAGAACTCTGAGGTGAGTATTTCCGATTAGAAATTCAATCGTTGAGTTTTCAATCGATAATTTCATATCAATTAGAAGCAGTGATTTTGTGGAATTTTGATTATTTATTTGATCGTTGAATTCAGAGATAGTAAGCAATTGCGGAAGGTTTAATTGTGGTTATTGAGGTGGTCAAATGACGAGTAACGAAGCCGGTAGCAGCAGCGGTGGTGAAAGTGGAGGTGAAAGCGTCGTCGTTGACGTTGGAAGGCATAGTTCGACTTGCGGTTACTGTAAATCCGGTCGTCGAACTAGTACGACTCATGGTATAATTCTTTCTTTCTTTCTTTTTTTAAAAAAACTTGATTAATTACACAGTTTTTGATGAATTATTTGCTTAACTTGTTGAATTTCTTTSATGCGCTGATTGCTGTTATTTTGTGTAATTTTCAGCAGTTTGATGAAGTTTACTGATACTGCTTTTTATTTTTGTTTCATTGATGATGTTAAGTGTTTTTCATTTATGGAATTTAGAATCTAGGATTGATGATAAGAGAGCAATGTGTTTTGAATCAATTTATTCGATGGAGTGACGCCGTGACATTTTTGTAATGGAATGAATGATGACAGGTTGTGTTTTCTTCAAGTTATGCTTTTCTTGAACACTTGGTATAGTCAATTAGAATCCAAAGTGGTAAATTTAAACGGAAAAAAAGTCAATGTGTGTACTGCATTGTGCATGTTTGGTATCTTTCAACATTGTATTATACTTTGATTTTAGGGTACATTTTCTTCACCCATAGAAATGAAATTTCAACTCCAATAAGTTCACTTAAAGTTTGTTCGAGACCGATAAGGTCTAATACAACACTTGTAAATAAGGGTTAATCAATTCTAATAAGTTCAAATCACTTCACTTGAGATAAGATTAGGTTGAAGATGAAGACAATGCACCCTTACCCTCCTTAGTTTTTATATCTAACACCATTGAATCTACTTCTTCGCTCACACATAGTTGTAATACAAATTAGTTATGGTATTTTCTTTTACTACTCTTGGGCTTAGTAAGGATCTTTAGTGTTAGAAATGTAAATTTCGTTTTCCATTTAAGAAACCTTAACTTCTCTTTCAGCTTATTGCTTATTTGCTTCTTATCTGTGAATATATTTCTCATAAGTAAAGTCATATTTAAAAATGTAGCTAAGGGCCAATAGATTTGGATAAGATAAGTTCAGGTCAAGAAGAGCTACTTAAATTCAATCTGATAATAAATAAGCCCTAAAAGTGAAGAAATTAATTAACTAAAGTTGAGGACAAGTAACTCTGATAAGTTAAATTTGGGCTAATAAGTTCATATACAAAAAAGCTAATTCTATCAACTAAGGTAAGGTCAATTAAATCTTGGTAAGTTTAACTAAGGCTAATAGGTCTAGATTAATAAATTTTCTTAAGTGATGTTAAATGAGATTGCGAGGATGCTCTGTAGACTTCTTCTTTTGACAATTAATGTATTAGTCAGTATTAGTTTATAGTTTCAATCTTATTTCTGGGTGATATGTCTTGGAAAATTTCTTTATTTTAAATGCAAAGGACCATTGTGCCAATAAAAAGATTGTTGAATTGTTGATGTTACCATATTGAACAAGTAAATGACATGGTATACATCACAGTGATCAGACACTAGGTACATGTCATTTTATTGTGAGATATAACTCACATAATGAAATTATTTGATAGAGTAAATAATGCTTCTGTACTGGAACTGGAGTTTTCTGAAAAGTTGTTTAAAAGGGGAGGTTGAATGATAATGTTTGTAGCATTGTTTTCTTCTTTGTTTGGTTGACAAAGGGCTACAAACTTAATCAATTTCTTCAATTTTGCAGGTGTATGGGCAAACAGCCTTACTGTTTATGATTATCAAGGTTGGTTTCTTTGGCATCTTGGCAAAGTTAATAGGATCCCTTGTGATAGAGATCTGTTTCTTTATGACATACTGTTTATTTTCTTTCAATTGTGGTATGATAACCTTGCATTATATATGTCGAAGGTCTTTGACATGATTACGTAATTTAATTGGTAATTAATCTTTGTACGATGCTCTGTGTTGCAGCAAAATAACAGTGCTTAACAGTTGTGTATGTTTTGCTGCTTCTCCGCTTTTTACTTCTCGGAACCAATTTTGTTTTGACTTTTCTTCACATCCATTTCTTATTCGGAACCCTGATTTTCCAAGCTTGAGATCTCCTTTTTCCCTCAGTAAGGATAAGAAAGGTAGATGTCCTTAAGGCCTTAACACTGTATGTTATCTCAAGCACATTTGCATGAAGGGATTGTCTCTAAATCAATGAACAGACTGCAAGTCAGCCTGGAGGCTAACATTTTCACTTCCAAGCTTCTTTAGTTACTTACTCTTCGCCTTGGACTTGTCCAAAACTCCAAATAAGGATTTTCTTGATTTCTCCTAACTCCGTATCAAGGGAATAAAAACTATTTGTCGTTTGAATGTTGGCCACAAACATTACACTTTTTTCACTATGCACCCCTAAGTTTTCACATGATTCACCATGTAACTTCATGTTTTCAAATATACATTATTGGATACTCCTATCTTAAATAAAAAAAATAAAAATCACCAAACGTCCTTTATGCCAAACAATATTAGTGTTGTCCAATTAACTAGTGATAAGCATTTTTTTTTTCTGATAATTATAATAGGCCAACTGAACTAATAAAAGGTCAAATTCCCAAGATATAATCAGTTCCAAACAATTAGTTTTAGAATTTGGTTTCCCTAAATTCCACAATCACGCACCAAAGATGTACATGTATCCATTAAACAAAATGGCAACAAATTTTCAATAGTGTTTGAAAGGATGTAAATAAATAAGCCTTTAATTACTACAAATATGAGAAAAATAATAACATACCGGCAATAGCGTAGTAAATTATTAAGGATGTTTTAAAAGGCGCGAGGCGCACAAAGGGTCCTTGGAGCCTAGGCACAATGCAAAGGCGCGTGCCTTTTGTAGGCAAGACACACCTAATATATTAGATATTTTTTGTTTATATGATGCTAAAATTTTAGTGAAAAAGCCTCTTATATACAAAAAAATTGATTGAAACTTAAAAAAAAACCTTCGGTAGTCATTGTAGATAGTTAATATTATAGAAACAATTTGGAAACGAATCAATTAATAACTCAGGTCTAAGCTACTTGCAAAAAAACCCCAAAGGCGCGCGGCTCTCTGAGCCTCTTGTAGGTGGGCGCGCCTCGCCTGTAAAAAGCCCATTCTCCCGAGCGTGGAAGAGCCTTGAGCCTAGGCGCGCCTCGAAAACTAAAATTTTGAATAGGGGTGCATGGTGAATTTTTAAAACATAGGGGTACATGGTAAATTATGTGAAACCTTAGGGTGGTTTACAAACCACTATCAATAGCTGCTTATTCACTAGCTATCTTTTGCCTTACGATAGAAGCGAACTTCACTTCCATAAGGCGATGGCTAATGTATAGAAAGTGGCACCATAACTTAAACTTATATAAGTAGTATCATAGATCAGTTGATAAAATTAAAATATTTTCCGTGTATTGAAGTGATTTCCCGGAGAGGTCTGTAAACGTACCTTACATGCTCTTTGTGCTTGAAAAATTTGTCAGCTATGTTAATTTATATCAAGGGCTTAACCAACTAATTTCCCTTCATCAAAGGATTGAAGAGGAGGGCAGGTCAGGAAATTGTTACTTTCGCAGATATGGAATGTCCACTTGTTATTGCAACAGTGTATGATATGATTTCTCAGTTTCACAGGCTTTCCTCTGATTGAAGGGATTCAACATCTCATTTTGTGGAGGTGGTTCCTGACTTGGTGTCTATCTTTCATTTCTTTTCTTCCAACCGGAGTACCAAACTACTTAATCTCGGTGTGAAAATGCAATTCTTGCTCTGTGTCCTTGACTCCTTAATATCCGCTGTACTCACATTTTTGAATCATCACACGTTTTGATATCAACGCTAGTTATTAAATTCTTGATTATGAGATTTAAAATTTCGGATGTGATTCTTTAATACCTTAATTGACACTGGATTTACGCTGAACTGAAATCTAAAAATTTTCTATTTCCAAAACTGATTGTTGTAAATTAGGCATAGTTCCTATCTTTGCTACTTTGGTGTTTTTGTCACTTGGTAGGGGTAATTTAACAAGATCTTAATGTTGAAAAGCATATTAAGGGCTTCTGATACAGTGTCATCTGCGAATGTTGTAATAAAGACTTAAATCAGCTAGATGCTTTATAAATTTTGAGTCAAATTCGTGATTGGAGACACAACTCTGAAAAGAGTGAGTATTCCTCATGGGTTATAGAAGATTTTTTTTTGCAGTAATTACCAGAGTATTGGGATGAAATTAGGTTTGGCGTCCATTTTTTTCTCCTTATTTCTATTATATAAATGGAAGGTGGAGGCATGTTGTTTACATGAAATTCCCCCCTTACCCTTACTTCAAATTTAAAACATGTATTTAAGGCCAAAATATAATACCAATGATAATAATTAACTATAAATTCAGAAATTTAACATGAATAAAAAATTTGTCAAACAATACAAGTTTATAAAAAATCATTTAACACTAAGTTCAATAAATTTCATAGCAAGGAAACTTGTTATTTCAAATATATTATTGCTGACTACTCCGTACATTTGTAATTGAAGTCTAAGATGTATGAAAAAGTTTACGCACGCATTGCGTGCATAAAAGTCTAGTTTTACAATTATTGAAAGAACTTGAATAGAGATCATAATGCTGGATTGCTGGGTAGTGTGGTGTCATCAATTCACTGACCATAATGGAGGTTAACTAACAAATGAAAAGTCTCAAGTAGTAGATAAAGCTGTACTTTGAAGTACGAGTAGTAGAATTTGCAGTTGAAGTCATTCATGTAATCCTGCAGTTATAAAAAATTCTTCTCTAATCCACTTTCTGTAAAAGAGTTGAACTTCATATAGTTTTCAAATGAGACAATTAAAATTTCAAGTCGTCTCTTGTCCCTGTGGTTGTGGCAGCTGACTGACTCTATGTATACAAGTTAATGCAAGTTTTCAAGTCAGTTAGTGCGGATATGCATATCTTTTTTCCACGTGTCTTCTTAAGGTGGAAATTGAATAGGGAGAGACCTCATTTGCCTATATGCCTGTTTAGGCTTCACTTTTGACAAAGTTGGCTGGAAATGAAACTGTGACAGAGGCTTCTATAATCCCATGCTATTCCTACAAAAACGCTGCAGCCTGTCTTAGGCTTAATTGTATGGTGAACTTAAGATGTCCACATATGTATACATGCATAAACTGTAGGAGATGGAATAAGCTTTTACTGCAAATACCCTAATGTCTTGTATGTTCAGCTGACAATGTGGGAGGTTTTTCTGATATGGAATTTTAATTGCCCGGCTAAATCATCAATTTTTCTAGCTAAAGCATCTGTCGTTTACTTTCTTTTTCTAGTGCTTTGGGTTCTTGGTAATCACATTGGATGCATTTCATTTCCCTTTCACAGATCTTCTGGACCGAGGTTGGAGAAGATCTGGTTGTTACCTATACAAACCTGAGATGGAAACAACATGCTGCCCTGCGTACACCATAAGGCTGAGGGCTGATGCCTTTTCTCCTTCTAAAGAGCAACTTCGGGTGTCCAAGAAAATGCAAAGGTATAGTTTGGTACTTTCTCGTCACAAGTCATCTTCGGGGTTCACGTGAATTGGTCAATTTGTTTTATGGCCAAAAGTTTTCCTACTTTTATTTTCTGTTGTATTGTACATTGTTGATTATACTTCGTACTTGTCTTTCTCAAGTTCAAGCTAATATTAGTAAATGTTTTTGTTGAAAAGCATTCTGATCAAAGGCTGAACATCCATGTGACATGTGATTAGACAATCCAGTATGTGATACTTGATTTAAAGTTAACCACCGCCGAGTTTCGGCATCCTTTTCATTTTCCCAATAAACCTTATACCTTCCATATGTGAATTTTTTCTTCACAAGTTGTTAAACCTGTCCCATAGAAGGACCCAAATGTTTTCCATGTTGTGTTGACCGGGTGATTCATACTTCAACTTCTGCATTGACTTGTCACTTTGCTTATCATTTATGTGATAAATGTGTAGATTCTTGGACGGATTTTGGGATGGAAAAAGACAAGACCTTGCAGATAGATCTGTGGATTCACAAGGACATGCTAATCAGGATTCAGTTTCTGACTCTCCGCGAATGGAATCTCTAGGAAGAAATGAACAGCTAACCACTGATGACATGGTATTGGATTATTTGTCCAAACAAATTGATGTTGCCATCATGTCATTTATCAGAAGTAGGGATTTGCCAAGTAGTATTCAATATCCAAAAAGTATAGTAAAAAAAGTTTCACCAACCAAAAAGAGACGACTAGTCGAAAGATCAGAAGATCTCTTATATACAACCAACGTATCATTTCAGATAGCTGCTATATTGAAACGGGCAAAGTTGGGTGATAATGATACCCTGCTGCCTGCGGCCAAAAAAGAGGACAGTTCGGTTGTGTTATGGTCTTCATCTGATTTATCCCCCAAATATATCTCAGAAGAGTTGGCAAATGCTTTGCAGCATCTTGTAGATCTTCCTGATTTATCTATAAAAGCCTGCAATGGGCACTTAAACTTCTACACTGCAGCTAAGGATGTCCATTCCGATAGAGAGTCTGATCAGATTGGCCCATCTAAAAAATCTTTGGTGCAAGAAAGCAAAGGACGTAAAACGAAACTTGAAAAACCTCAGCAAGGAAAAAGAAGATTGGAGATCCTTTTGAATAGGTCTAGTTTTGATCATGAAGAGTTTGCACTATATAGTAAATATCAGATAAGAGTTCACAACGATAAACCTGATGGAATCTCTCAGCAGTCTTATTGTAGGTTTCTGGTTGATACGCCCTTAATTTATGTTCCTCCAACTGGTGATGATACTGTTCCTCCTTGTGGATTTGGCTCCTTCCATCAACAGTACCGGATTGATGGCCAGCTCGTTGCAGTTGGGGTTATAGACATCCTTCCTAAGTCTTTGTCGAGCAAATATTTATTTTGGGACCCTGATTTTGCTTTTCTATCACTTGGTAAATACTCAGTCTTGCAAGAGATAAGTTGTGTAAAGGAGAACCAACACCATTGCCCTAGTCTTCAGTATTATTATCTTGGATATTACATTCACTCCTGCAGCAAAATGAGATATAAAGCAGCTTATCGGCCCTCCGAACTCTTATGTCCACTTCGTTACAAGTAAGCATTCTTGAATATGTTGACTAGCATAAAATTCATGCATCTGAAGAATTAAATGATTTTTACTCACTGTATATAAACGGTGGATTTGGAGCTGCAGTTTAACCTTCCTTTCATGACTGACTGACTGATCAGTTGCATGTTGCTTCCTTAGTACCTTTWAACTTGCTTCTCTGCTGTTCAATATGCTTATTAATGGATCTCTCTTTTTCCTGTCTGGAGGTTTTAAAAGCTTTCATCCTTTCTTTCCTCTCAAATTGGGTTAATATAGCATATGACAATAATTTCTAACTGAAAGAATGGCTTTGCCCAATTTCTTGCTTTGAAGATTTTTTTTTTAAAAACCTGAATTTCCTTATTCTAACGGAAGCTGTTTTTTTTTTTCTCGTGTTGTTGTTGTTGTTGTTGTTGTTGTAGGTGGGTACCCTATGATGTTGCAAAACCAATGCTTGATAAATCAAAGTATGCTGTGTTGTCAGATTATACCAATATGCAAAATGAGAACTCATCATCTACCCAAGAACCTGGAAGGCACTTGGATCAGTGGCATGATGACCTCAGTGATGGAGAAATGAATGATGCTGACGTAGGTGGTGATGAGAAAATGCTTAACCCTGTTTCCGATTCTGATTCATTAGAAGATGATGAAGCCAATAATTTTACCCCAACTCCCATGGAGACAGACAATCTTGCCCGTCTTCTGATTGATTTACATGGAACTCGTGTAAGATACCAGGTAATATTAATTTTTGTTTTTTTAAAAAAAACATAAAATTTTAAATGAGTTGTTGCATGCTTATACACAAGTTTCTTTTTTTTTTTTTTTTTTTTTTTAATGAGTTGTTGCATGCTTCGAACTTCGAAGTAAGGCTCAAATGTCTTTTGTTTGCAAGCTTTGGATTGAATTTATTAATTTATTTTTTAAAATTTTTTATCAGTCACTTTTTTTGGGTGTTTGGATTTAAACTCTTCTCCCGAAGTGGTATTGAACTATTCTGTTTACGTATTTCCATTTCTCGTTGATGAAAGGACTTGCAACAAGCTATTCCCCCAAGGAATCGAGCGAAACTGGAAAACCAGTTGTTGAGATACATGAAGGTCGTTGGCCCACAACTCTTTGAAAGAATGGTTTATTCACTTGGTTAGTTTTGCTAACTTTACATATGGTTTGCGGCGAGACTTTGGGGTTCCTCTTCTGTGTGTGCCATGGTTACAATTGGTGATCTGTTGTTGAATGTCATGCAAATGTTGAGTCCAATTATGGCCTATCTGCATGTAAAGGGTGGTACTCATGGAATAAGTTTCCTCCTTTCGTCTTAATTCTTATACTCGCCCTCCTTTTGGGAGTTTGTCTTGATTGGAGTTCTTTGCTGTTATTACCAATACTTGGTTGTATTGTTATCTGGGGTTCTTTGCCTTAATCATCAATACTTGGTTATATTGTTGTTTAGAGTTCCTTGTGATTAGGCTATAAGAAAGCCAATACATGTGAAGCGACTCAACTGTAAAGTTTTTACTACCTTTGTATTGATTTTGGGTTCATTTTCTTCACTTTTTAAGATTTGAACTAAATTAAAATTCTCTAAATTGATGGACCTTGATTCAACTTTATTTTTTTAGTGTTGTGAACGACCCGGCAAGACATAATTAAACTTTGTTTGTGTGTGTATCACTCGATTCACTCTTTTGGGCTAATCCGGATTCGAGGATCGGTTCTGGGTGGTTAGGTTCCAATCTTCTCCCAATTATTATTGTGGGGGATCAAACTCAGGTTTTTCCTATCAAGTGTAATCTCAATCATTACCACACCAACAATCAATTGGTTAGACATAATTATACTTGAATCGAACTTAGACTTTATAATCCTTATTTGAACTTAAGTTTTTAAAGTGGAGAGAAAGGCGCCTAGGATGTTACTGTTTCAAATCCGACTATCATTATTTTAACTTAACCCATGCATGTGGTTATAATAGTCTATTGCGGAGTATGATTGTGAAATTGAGCTCTTATCTACAACCAAAAGTTGGTCGGTATCCGCTTTTGAAATCTTGCAATAAAGAGATATTTTTTGTGAGATATAAAAATTCTTTTGTTCAAGTATTTGAAAACAGAAGAAGTACATTATTTTTTCAATCAAAAACAGCCCTTACATTGGAGCACCAGTCTGTACTCTACAGTTGCAAGTTTAGAACTGATCTCCAGGGTTGCAAATGACGCTTCTACTTTGGTTTATACTTCGTGCTTCACACAGCACTTCGAACAACACGATTTTCAAGCTCTCTATGATATTTCGTGCTTTATGATCTAATGGCGAGGTCAAGAATCGTACAATAAGGAGGCCGAGATTTTGAACTGTCAAGTTTAATTCTTCGCACAGTATTTAAATTCAGCCAAGGGGGAGTTGGGAGACCATGGCCACCCACCAACTCCCCCTCGGCTCCCCACCAGCCTCCCTGGGCTCTTGGCTTCATCTACATTTTGTCAAATAATAATAATAAATAAATAAAAATAAATAGAAACCTTTGAGTTTGATTCTGTAATTAGGGAGGTAACTGTCAAGTAATGGTCAAATTAATCGCCACAATAAGAAAATCCCCTTAAGGGTGTGTTTGGATGTAGCTTATGAGGTAGCTTTTAGAGTTTTGATCAAGTCAAAACTCTATTTAATTTAAATAACAGTGTTTGGATGAGTAGCGTTTCATGATAGCTTGTAACGTTTAAGGTAGAGTTTTGCAAAAGCTACTAATGTTAGCTTTCCGGAGTAGCTTTTCTCAAACGCTACAATTTACTCTTATATTTATAACATTTTTAATAATACACTACTTCAACCGCTACTTATTTTGCCAAACACTAACAAATTACAATCAGCTTCAACCGCTACTAGTCAACAGCTACATCTATCCGTTACAGCTGACATCTACCTCTACCGCTAACAGCTACCTCTACCGCTAGTTTTTCCAAACATATCCTTAATTGACATATTGAAGCTAATCCGTTTCTTGTTCAATTCAACTTTCTATAAATTAGTACATTACTGCCGAATACTATTTGTATAATTATGCACCAAAAAATCCATCTAATTGTATTATTCATCAATCATACTGCATCCCTTGTATAATTTTGTAAATTTAGCTGCCATTAATCTCTCTAACACCCCCATTTACATATTTTCCCCTTTAATCCTCAAATATTTTATTGCCACGTATTAATTAAAAGAAATTGAACGAAAAAAAATTATTTCTCTCTTTTTAAAAAAATAAAAATAAAAAAAAACTGATTTTTTTTTTTTTTTTTTAACATTCATTTGATAACTGCTGCATTCCTAACCATCTTTTGCCCTTCCCTCCTCTCCTCCAGGTTTGGAGGGATTCCATATCCACTTTGAGATTCTGCAAAATTTGCATTTGATTCTCATCTTCATACCTCTTTTTCTTCCATTTTTTTCATGCTGTAGTTTTTTCTGTGTTTTCATTGATGACTTTGGAACAGAACATTCTTCCAATGATACATTGCCGTGACGCAAAACTTTATATACACATTGATCAACAGGTATTTTAATATTATCCTTTTCTTTTTGTATACATCATGATTTAATCATATTTTCATGATTAGATCAAATCATATATATTTTCATACATTTTGTCACAGGGTCACAACCCCAGAAAATTTGTCTAGGGAACTTTCTTGAGAAAACCAAGAGATATTGATTTTGTTTGGTTTTTATAATATGGAGCAGTTTAGGCAAATAGGAGAAGTTTTAGGAAGCATGAAAGCTTTAATGTTATTGCAAGACAATGATCAGATAAACAGGAGACAGTGCAGTTTGTTGTTTGACATGTTCAATCTAGCTTTTGAYGCGTTGTCGGATGAGATTAAGCAAAACCTTAGATTAGACGAGAAGAACACGAAATGGAAGGCGTTGGAACAGCCTTTGAAGGAGCTTCATGGAGTTTTCAGGGAGGCGGAATTTTATGTGAAACAATGCATGGAATTTAGGGATTGGTGGGTTAAAGTCATATACTTTCATAACAATAAAGATGCTGTTGAATTTCACTTGCATAACCTGCTTTGCTACTTTGCGATCGTTATCGAAGCGATTGAAACAGCCGGGGAAATCTCAGGGCTCGACTTGGATGAGATGAAGAAGAAGAGGATCATGTTGTCTAACAAGTATGATATGATATGGAATGACTCGAAACTTTTTATGTGGAAATATGGGAAGCAGTATTTGATTTCTCAGGATATTTTGTATAGGATGCAGAATGCTTGGAAGGAGGATCAGTGGCTTCTGCTTGAATTGATTAAGGAGAAAGTCAATTCACCTTCTGCAACTCCGAGTAAGCAAGAACAACGCCTTAGTGAGTTGCTCATAAAGAAAATTGTTGAAGAAGAATTGTTCAGTAGTCATACATCGGTTTTAACAGGAGCCAAGGATTATCAGGTGAGGCGGCGCTTAGGTGGTGGAATGCAATATAAAGAGATACAATGGTTGGGRGAGAGTTTCGTCTTGAGACATTTTTTCGGAGAGCCTTCAGTATTGAATCCAGAGGTTTCCACATTGTTCTCTCTTTCCCACCCGAATGTAGCTCAGTATTTATGTGGATTCCATGATGAAGAAAAAAAGGAGTATTTTCTTGTAATGGAGCTAATGACTAAAGATCTTAACAGCTATGTTAAAGAGGTTTGTAGTTCAAAAAGGCGGATGCCGTTTACTTTTCCAGCTGCAGTTGATATCATGCTTCAAATTGCGAGAGGCATGGAGTATTTACACTCTAAGAAGATTTATCATGGAGATTTGAACCCGTCAAATGTGCTTATCAAGTCTAGGATTGCATCGTTAGAAGGTTACTGTCATGCGAAGATTTCTGGATTTGGTTTGAAGGGAGTTAAAACTTTGRCTTCAAGAAGTTCGTCTCCAAACCAAAATGAAACACTCCCTTTTATCTGGCTTGCCCCTGAAGTTCTGACTGAGCAAGAAAGACCGGGAARTAGTGAAAAATGCAAGTACTCTGAGAAAGCCGATGTTTATAGCTTTGGGATGCTTTGTTTTGAGGTTTTGACTGGGAAAGTTCCGTTCGAAGATGGACATCTTCAAGGAGATAAAATGAGTAGAAATATTAAGGCAGGTGAGAGGCCTTTATTTCCATTTGCTTTGCCGAAGTATCTTGCAAGTCTGACTAAAAAGTGCTGGCAAACAGACCCTTCTCAGAGACCGAGTTTCTCATCAATTTGTAGGATCCTACGGTATGTCAAGAGGTTGATTGTGATGAACCCTCACCTTGCACACCCTGAGATTCCATCAATAGTTCAAGTAGATTTTTGTGATATCGAAGCTGGGTTCATGACAAAGTTCCAGGCAGAAGCTAGCACTGGATTAACTCCAGTATCACAGATTCCGTTTCAGTTGTTTTCTTACAGGTTGGCCGAGAAAGAGAAGCTCAATTGGATAAATAGAGATAAGAGTTGGGAATCACATAGTGAAGTGGTTGTTTCAGCAAATATTGATGAAATGGCCAATCTATTTGAAGGCTCATTTGCACCAGYTCACGACACAAAGTCCATGTGCTTAGAGATTCCTGAGAAGAGACTTTCGATTTTTAAGAGGGTGAATGGCGTAACTGAAGAGGAAGAATTCTTTCAAACWCATGATAGTGCTTCTGTGAGTGGGATCATTCCGGATGAAAATGTTCGAATATTGAGGAAAGCCAACAGCATACCATCTGGCCAACCGTCTTTGCTAGTTCAGCGTGCAAGATCAGCTATCTCAGAATCTTCTCCAAGGAAACCTTCACCTCTGAAAAAAACCAATACAGTCCCCTCACCTGCAAAGAAAGTTCCAGATAAGAAGGTTACGCTTACGAGGAAACCTGGTAGTGCCAGAACAAGCAAAGATTCAGGTCAGGGCAACGCAACATAGGCAGTTTGAGCTTGTTTTGTATGGTTACTGCCATATTAGAATTGTTTACACTATGCTGCAATTATCTTCTCTTTTGGGATGAAAGAGTAGTATAGTCAAACATTATCTTTCATAGAATTCTGCTGTCATGATATGCTTTCAATTTTCCTGCATTTTGAAAGTACTTAGGTAGACTGTATCTGGTCTGCCRKAGGAAACAATTGCACATCGATAAACCTGCAATCTATGATTCTGATCAGAATAAACTACTGTATATATGAAKTGTAAGAGATTGTTTACATTGAACCAAAGAAAATTTTGCAGGGAAAGCTAACGGGAATAGGAAAGCACCTTCATCTTTAAGTCCAAGTCGKCGTATTACGAGAATTACTGCTGAGAGGCAGCAACCACAACCCACTCCACAGAAGCCATTTAGAAGTAAACACTAACAAACTAGTCATTTTACCAGATTTCCAAATTTTCTATCCTTTAACTTTGCTTACATTTTGTGTTGATTTGGTAATTATTGCATTCTAGTTAATGGTTTTTCACCAATTTGGAAGTAAGACAGCTCGATCTTATAGCAGCAAGCTAGATGGAATTACATTTTGTCTGAAACTACAACATCACAAGGACTGTAGATTCGATACACCCGAGTTTATCTTATACTGCTCGAAGTCCTGTCATCGAGGCAGGAAGGATTTGTACACACTAGAGCACCTGTAAGAAGAATGTCTCCTTGCATTTCAAAAGAAGTTTGGACAAACAATTTTCAAGTAATAGTTCTCATTTGATATTTAGCTAGGTTTTAGAGTAAAGATCATACTCTTGTTGTAAAATAAAATTCATTCTCTTTCACTCTGAATATAATTTCATCTTCTTGTATGTTTCACATGCTTTTTTGAGTAAAGGAATTGAAGGTTCACCTTCATTGCGCGATGCAACATGTTCGTTAACAAATTCTTACGGCACGGATGTCAGCTAGTAGCCTGGCATATAACCGTTGACGGTTCGCCTTCATTGCTCGATGCAACATATCCAAAATCCAAATTGGCAGCTTTGGCTCTTGGTCCTCAATGAATCATTTCATCCGAAAGCTTAAGGTCTTAAGCTGTCTTCTCCATCTAACTCGGTTTAGATGACATATCCAAATTCCAAATTGGTAGCTTTAGCTCTTACTCTCATCAATGAATCATTTCAACCAAAAGCTTAAGTTTGAGCTTATGTTTGAAACCTATAACTAATTTGTACTATATGAGAGCTTATTGGGCTTGAAATGTACGTGTAACACAAGTCTCTGATCCCCATACCAATCATTTTATATTCCATGGTAGAAAGAATGAATTATTGAGATTTAATCACCACTTTTGTATTACGTTGGTTCTCATATTGCCATTAAAAAAATATATTATTTCTTCTGGTATATTTCAACATCAATTGGTAATGTCAATCTTATTGACACAACCTTTATATTTCATTGTTTCAGAGAAGCAAATGAAAAGGGTACTGAATACACTGATAATTTGTCTTGTGATAGCTCTAGTTATTGGGTGAACTACTCCCATCAGCAGCATAAGCATAGAATATAATCAACTTGAAGATTTTTTAAATTTTTATTTTATTTTTCTATCATTGGCTATTTAAAGGGAAAGCAAAAAAGAATTGAAAAGAATTTTAAACCAAGAAAAAAAAAATCCTAAATATGAATTATTAGGTGGAATAGAGGTAAAGAGGCAAAATGCTGATGTAACATAATCTTTTACCAACAACATTTTTCCCTCAAATAAATATGGGGTTGGTCACAAAATTGACAATTTGATGCAAGAAATGGGGATAATATAGTTACTTTTAGTAATTATGTTAACAAAAATATACTAAAAATGATTCTTTTTTCATTCACTCTTGAAGTTTACCATTTGATGCACCAGGTCTCGCTTGGTATGGGGTAATATATTAAAAGTGTAATAAAAGTCAAACTTGAGAAAAYTAWGAAGAAAACATGTGTGTTAAGATGGTGATGGAGGAATAATTACATTTTTTGTGTCTAAAAAAGGGAGAAGTGGGTAATTATTACCCCAATATAAGGGTAACTATTACCCTATTGTGGAGGAGGGTAACTATCTCCCCCAAATGAGGGTAATAAACTAATAGTTCCCTTTTTTTTTCCACCATCACTATATTCCTTTAATTTCACCTCTAATCACCTTTGTTTTCTCAAATTTGACTTTTATTACCCCTTAATACATTACCTTCATACCAAGCAAGTCCTTAGAAGAAATCATGCATATGCCAAATTCTACCAACAATTGATGAAAATTATGGCATTTATCAACAACAACAATTATAGTGCATACTGCATAGTACTATGATCATCACATCACATGTACAAGGCTTGTCAACAACTACTCCAGGATCACCACCGTTTTATAGCTCAACCACCCATTTTTCTAGAGATTAACTGATGTGTGTTTAAAACAAGTTGAAAGTTGTTATACAACTCGTACATGTTTACTTCAACTAGTAAGAGAGTTGTTCTAAATTATACAGAGAAYAACATGTGTCGGAAGAGCTTCTCCATATTAGTCCAACTCAAGTCCAAAATACTCGAATCTAAATAAATTTTGAAAATTAGATGAGTAACTTCAAAAATGTTGTAGGATATTTAGTAACTCTGCTAATCTTCTGCCTTCAATATGTCCCAACTCCTCATTTTGAGGAAGCACCAAATCTATCTTCGCTCACCCAAGTTTTATGGTCTCTTTTTYTCTTTCATTTTTTGAAAAGTGAGTGACTAAATTAACTAGTCTACCATATTTTTAAAAATGACCCGTCAATTCAAATAAAATCAATATAATGTAAAATAATGCTCAAGAACTAGTCTAATTTTATTTATTTATTTTTTGGGATAAAATAGGACCCTATCATTAGGTGCTTGAAAGACGATACATTGCAATTTAAAGCCTGATTGGTTCAATATAAGGGAATAGATTTTCCTTTTTGTTTTTTAGATGAAGATGTACATTATACAATTGATGGTATCTTGCAATGTAGAGTAAAGTGTAAATAAATTTTCATATTAGTAATCTCAAATGGCCGAAGTATTTTTATTTTATTTTTATATATTTTTTTCCATTTGGTGGTACCTACCTAATGTATGGTAGAATTTGCCCCTCTTTATTGGGAATTTGGGATGCCCATGTGCCAAGGCTTCTTTAGCACCACAATCCACAAAGGCACAAGTATATACTATTAAACTTAGATGAGCAAGTTGTTTTGTTCATACCATCCAAAATAAGGAACAGAAATGAGCAAAGGACCTATAAAATGTTTAATCAGGAAACACAGAGCAAATATTAAGCATAAAGATCCATAAATTTAAACAATTGCTTAACAATGAGATTATTCACAATGATAGTTTGAACATAACAAGTGGCACTSGAATTCTAAAACAATGAAGGATCCCAATTTATGTCAATGCGACGAACCATAAAGGMAGCCGAGTTGATAAGCAAACTAACTTTGGAATCCACAAGTTCAATTGGAATGGTTTTCTGATCAAGGGTTWAATTATGTACACTTCGAGGATAAGAGGCAATCAGCCATCTACCTCTCAAGCAATCACAGATCATCTGCGTCACTACCACCGACATGTGCTTCATGAGTGACCCAATAGTTGCTTCCATCAGGACCAAACACCTTATACCTGCTTAACCAAAAAGACTCACCACAAGTCATAATCTTTCTATGCCATGGATGCACAAACAATGGCTAGTTCCTGTTTATCTCCGAGTACTACATGAAGAGGATATGAAGCGGCATTTTGRGAAAAAGGATAGGGTAGATTTCCCAAAGTACTAGGAAATCCTTGGGTGCTTCCTAAAGTAACTTATGCTAATTTCTTTCAACTAAGTGGTTGAGCAACAATATACCCTTAAGTACACCAAGAGCTAGAGTTACTTGAAAGCATAATTAAGGTCTACMAAAAGAAACACCCCTTTCCACTATCTTACTCGGTTACTCCCATAATTCTCAAAACTTTCGCAAAATGCCACTGTCRTATCCTCATTCTGTATATCTCAGAGATAAACTAGGCATCCCTCACAGGAATGTGTCGTTCTCCTTAAACAAACAAATCACTGACCGCTCAAGGACAGACTTTCCTTCTTTGTACTTCTGGCTCTTTTCATGGGCAGTCTCCTGAAAGAAGACATCCCACACCAGTAACTAACAGCGAACAATTTTCCCAATCATACATGAGAAATTATGTTTGATACAAAATTCATCCTGCAAAGCTTACATATTTCCATCCCACTATTGATCCACATCCGACACAGAATACATCAGCCACGGTATGCATCCCAGTCATCATCAATCTATCTTCCTTCTCTCCGAGAGTGACATTAACACTGTCAAACAGATTAATACTTTTACTGAGAAGGAGCTCAAGGAGTAATATGATTMATTGTTCCATGCTCAACTCCGATTTCACATCTYAAGAACAATAATAAGATATAATTTCTTTGCATATTAAGTTACAAGTAGGACTTCAAGTATGTATGAAGCTCAGGTGGATGGCTTATAATTCAAAATATATCAGTTATCACAGCAATCACACTATGAGGAATAGACAGGCCAAYKGACGGAATTTCCCAATAAAATGAATATTGCAARCAAATGATCTTAGCAATCATATCTTGAATATGAWTAGATAGGGAAATATCAAGACATTTATCTGAATGCGTGTTTAGTATAAGCAATAATTCAAGCTTCATACAWTTCAGGAAAACTTACACCTTGTTGAAGAGATAAGCCTTCCCATGCCTGGAGTGAAAAGACTGAATCAACAACAAATGCAAAACTGTAGTCAGAAACCAAAGAYWCTATCAAAACTCTCCCTTAACCATCATCTATTATTGTAGGACATCAAATGCTAGCAAAYAATTTTAGCTCACTAGTTTGAAAGCAAGGATATCTTAAAGACAGCAATGAGTAGCTATTGATAATCAACATTTCGTTTGCAACAAAACCCATTTYGATTGGTGTTCCAATAGTCATCTTTATGTATTAAATTAAACTTCTTTCTTTTCCCTTGAATTTAAAGTTCACTTCTTAGAGTTTATTCAAACAACCCTTTATCAACACAAGTTCACTCTCGTACACGATTATTCAATGAAGTAGTCCTAGATTGTATTTCAACACCAAGCAGACAGTGATCAGCTTATTCTTCCTAAAAACTCTTCAAATCCCCTATCAATAATTTAACACTCCAATTGCTGCCGAYCAATATCATCAACACATATGGGCAAGTTATTCMAAATAAAATGGTTTCCCGTAGATAATGCGTCTTGTTCACACTTATTAACCATATAAGCCTCAATCCTACGTATGACTCCACAAAACCAATCAAAAGATAAGGCTTGCAGGAATATGATTCACGCGATTGGAGCAAAACTGGCCTTGACAGTCCCAAACACACACACACACACTCACGCACACACACAATCTTGTGCACAATGCACTCAGAAAGATAACAAGAACATATCAGGAAAAACAAGAAGGCTCCCAAAGAGCTTTTGGAAAACCCAAAAACCAACATTACAATTGCAATAACCTAGCTATCTCATTAGCTTAGAAAGATACCATCATTCARTCAGGTTACTGCTAAACCTTMCAAATCACTAGTGTAAATCATARATTACTAACTTAACATATTTAGGGATCACAACAGATCACAAGTGTAACARAAGTCTGATCACCAACTCTATCAAWTTGCTCTGATTCGTCAATATCAACAATAATTAACACAAGAAACTGCAAATATTTAGCAAATTGTAAGTCTGCTACGCATCATCAAAACTTAAGTCGAACACTAATTAAAGCTCATTCCTTTTTTGATATTATAAGTAGATGATCAATAATTCAATATAATCTAAGTAAAAATAAATAARTAACAGTCCAAAGTACAAACATTGTGATACAAATTATTAGTTAGAAACACAACACGTAGTAGTATTGATCTTCCCATATGATATAAAAAAAGTACATAACGAAGCATTGATTGAGTCAACCATCAAGATAAAAGCAACAAAACCTGACAAACCCATGATTGATCAACCAAATCCAACAAAACCCAATTCCAAAATCAAACTAAAGATCACAAAAATTCAATCTTTCAAAATATTTAAAGAAAAAGGCTAAATAAATGAAGAAATTGGACCTTAGAAACAACATCTTCACAGAGAGCAAGATGGGTCCTACAGTGCTTGCAACTGTAGATCTTCCCTTCCAAATTCACCACAAACAGCCTTCCCATCTCACCAATATCAATAATATCTAAATGTAACAATCACAAATACAAAAAAAAGTTTCCAAAATCAAGGGGAAAATCCTGATTAAAAGGAAAGAACAATTGATTGTGAGAAAGGAAAAAAAAAATGTAAAGAATGTGTTAAAGATAATGATAACTTGTTAAAGTTAATGGAATGATTCCAGAAGTATACGCAAAGAATTTGAGCAAAAATGTAAGATTAGATAATATAAATTTTTAATGAATAATGCTCCAATTAAAGATGAAACGTGAAAAAAAGAAAGAACAGAACGGTTGAAAATTGATGAAAAAAAAAGTTAAAATAAAATACCTGTTACTCAACTTACAAGAAATGAAGGAGATGGTATGGGAAGTGTGGTGTCACAATATTCTCAGTTTATACTACAAAATCTAAAATGCTTCTTTAAAATTAAATTTTTTTAAAAAATAAAAATTAAAAAAATGAAGAATTGCCATTTTTATTGGTTTTATTGTTTCTTTTAAATGACCCCATTAAAATTTTCCCCACTATTTTTGTGAAGTGTATAAAAGCTGACAAGACGTGCAATGGTGGTGCAAAGTATCCTCCCTACTCCCTAATTATATTACTACTAGGCGGTGAAAGGGTTGCTTAAAGTAAACATGAAATCGGCTCGATTTTGTACCCTTTTAGCTTCGACCCCACATTTGATTGCAACGATCAGAGATTCGAATTATCGTATTCTTTCTTATAAATGTATACTCGCATTTATGATTCGTTTTCATAGAAAATTGTTATTGAGTTTTTGTTAAAAGTATTGTGATTTGTAAATACTTCCTCCGTTTTTTTAGACGCCCCATTGTTTAGATTTTGGAAATCGAGGCAAAATTTGATGAATTGATGAGGTGTATTGATGGGTATTTTAATAATGTAAGTGTGGTCCGAAAATGAGAGAAAAATGGTTAAAGTAAGTGTATTGATGAATATTTTAATGAAGTAAGTGGGAAAAGTTATGTGGTCCCCACAAAAAAGAGTGATTGAAGAGAGATTAATGAATATTTTAAGTGTGGACCTCAATCCAAAAAAGGAAAAAAAATAAGAATAAGGCATCTATTGAGAAATTGCCGTTTTAATACAATGAAGCATCTTAAAAAAAATGGAGGAAGTATATTATTTTGGATTTTTAAGAAGAATCAAATAGGGAGATATGTCATATCTTTGTTGGTTCATGTGCGATTGATAATGAAATAAATATAAATATAAATGCTTTATCATAAGGCTATTACTGTATGTATAAATCGTATTGGAAATACTTGTAGGAATTATGGAGAATTTAGTTCTGAAATACGGAGTATCACATTTCTTTAGTTTGTGGGAAGAAATTTAATCAATGTTGACATTTAGAAATAAAACCTAATATCCAAATTCCAAACCAACCATATGATAGCACAATCCTCCTCCCCCACCCACCTCCTACTATTAAATACTTCACTAGGTAATTTTTGTACTTTAGCCATTTCACTTTATTGAAAATTTTATTTTGGACACGAATTTTGAGAAAATTTAAGATTTTATGTAAAGCAAATTATGTAAAATAATTTTACCTCAACAGAATAAGATTATATGTTACTAATATTAAAATCATTTTACTTAATTTACTCATTTACACCTTAAATCTCTTGTGTGCTCAAAAACAAAGTTTCCACAAAAGTGAAACGGAGAAAGTATTATTTTTGCAGGGCTACATCATTCAAAAAACCGATATGCACATTGCACCCGAACAGCCTTTTCACCAAATTTTGACTTACTTATTTTCAGAAGTAAAAAAAAAAAAAAACGGATTAGATAATCAAGATATATTTTATTTAAAATAATAATAAATGATGATTGTTATGTGAGTAAACTTTCATTGTAAAGTTTTGGTACATTCGAGTCATCTTTTTCAATATAGATCCCGAATAAATATTATTATTTAAAATGTAAATATTCATTTTTTTAAAAAGCATGTTCATGAAATCATATTGTATGTACGTTTGTACACCGTGACCTTGGGTCATAGTGGAGCAACTCGACTTTCATAACAAAAATTATCATAACAATAAAAAACTTGGCCCAAAATATGCAGTGGTTGGAGACTTCAAAATGCTGAATCATACTCTAATCATAAAATGGATCAATAGATATGGGCCGGATAAAAAGGAACGGGGTTTTCGAGACACATCAAACTGGGCTTTCAGTGGGCCACAACACTATCCTATGAGCCCAATTTACAGCGTTGGATCAGCCACATCGAAACTTCTCTTTTCTGTAACCTACACATCAAAAGAAATGTTTGTGAAAATGAGAGATAATTTTTCACCGATTTCAGGAGATCATGGAAATAAAATATAATTTGAAGGCATATTTGTAACAAGAGCACTATAAATTCTCATATAACAACCCTGCTTTAATTATGAAGTATATTTATACAAAAAAGACAAAACTATTCATACATTTTCTTATTATTACAACAAGTGTAATCAACATATACTTTCTACGGAGTATAAAACATAAGTTGAAGTTGGCTACCTCTAGAATAAATTATTGGTAGTAAAGTAGTAATAGTTTACTAATCTAGTTTTGTACTTGGTATTTGGTAATAATGTTTAGTTTTGTATTATGAATTAGTCACTTGTTGTGCAATTTACCTCAACTCTGTTTTTTCTAGTTATTTCATTTTCCATTTTTTGATGTTTTCAATTAGTTGTTCAAAATCGATCTAAAAATAACCTCTTTTTTTTTACTTTTTACTTACTTTATTTACTTTAACATTAATGAATTACTCCTTTCTAAAAGTCAACTTTCATTACTTTACTCATTCTATTCACCCAAACTTATTTTTTCAAAATTTTTCAATCACACGTTACTCTTTTACCTAACTTACTCAATTTTTTTTACCTGACTTATTCATCTATTTTATCTAACTCAATAACTATTAAACACCGTTCCAAATTGGTATGGATAATCTAATAAACGAAGGGAGTATTAAGACTAATAGGCTATAATCATCAGTCGGTAGTCTTAATCTATGTTGAATGACATTTTTGAGGCTTTGAAATAATAAAATCTCAAGTTCGAGCTTCATCATCAACTTAAAACACGTAAAAGTGTGCAGTTCACCTTATCGAATCACTTGTAGTTTTTAGCGTTTGAGGTAGAGTTTCAAAAAGTTATTGTTGATAGCTTTTTTCAAGCGTTACCATATTATTCTTAAAATTTTATGTGTTTTTTTTTTTTACTATACATTAATTCAACAAATACTTATTTTGCCTAACATCAACAACTTACATCTAATTTCAAATGCTACTGACCAACCGCTGCAATTATCCTCTACAGTTGACGTCTACCTYTGTTTTACCAAATATACGTATAGACAAATAGTCTAATAGGTTGAATTATCGTTGTTGTAAAAGCAAGGGAAAATAGTGCAAACAATTGCCACGAAAACTTTGACATGATAAAAACCAAAAGCAAGAGAGGAGACAAAACAAAGTTAAAAAAAGGTAACAACTAACAACATGGCTTTACCTTTTACACAAACTCCTATTGTACCCTTTTGTTGTTAATGATGATTACTCTCATAATTAAATTCCTCTTCATATTATTGAGCATCCATTTTTTGAGACATTTTTTACTGTTGTTACTCTTACTGTCAAACCAAGTTTCACTTTTAGCATTATGGTGTCGACCTGTCGCAGTCATTCTTCCAATCTTATGGATGAATTTAGTTTTGATTAGTGTGTGGTTTAATTAATCATATTGACTAAATTAGCCAATAATGGCATTTTTTTTGTTAATTACTCATCACAATTTCATAAGTCAGCCTTCACTGTTTACATAATCAAAACTCAAAAGGCAATGCAAGAACATAATGCATTGGATGATTATCRAGTCCAAATTCGACCCTAGTCCAAATTRTTTCGCAAATATATAACCCAAATTCGAATTTCGAAAAGGTTGATAAGATATCGAACGACTTCAAATCTTAGTTAATTTGTCCTCTAGTTAAGTCGGATTTTTCAAATATATTAACTTCTCT
>SNQN01002059.1:3151-14956 GCA_008642245.1 Bassia scoparia | reverse complement strand
AAATCTCTTTATTTTTTAATTATATATAATAGCAAATAAAAGGTATATGAATTAAAAAAACTTAATTACATTGACTTAATTTATTCTCATAAATAAGAAAATGAAAGTTTAATAATTAGATGATTATTAAATTCGAATAAAAATTTATAATTACTTTTTAATTACACTGACTAAATTATCCCATGAATCACTTAATTATTAAAATTATTTTGAAAAAATATTAATAAATGATCTAAAAAATTCTTATTCGAACATACATTAATTCCTCATATAATATTATTATATAACTATTCGTATGTTAGTGTAAGTAATCAGTTGATTAAAACCACACCATATGATTTAAACTCTTTGTCTATAAATTTAATAAAAAGAAAATTACATCAAAAATTTGAAATCATAATAACTCTCTGTGCATAAGTTTTATTTTTCATTGTAAATTAGTTTAATATAAATTTTTAAAATGATCGCACGCATCGCATGCTTATAGTGCTAGTAAGCCTATAAGTATACGGGTCTATAAAATAATGTTGTTCACCACTTTCACCCAATCTCAATTAATATTATTAAGTCATAAGAATTCTATGTTATTATTATGAATGAGCTTCGATTACCATGCACGCATTCCACGAAAAATTATTAATGTGTGGGTGACTAATTAATAGGAGTAATAGCAATGGATTATTATTATTGGAGTGATAATAGACAATAATTATTGGGTAGGATAATTAACTCATTGCGACTCAAAACAACCACTCAATTTTCCTATAGGTGATCATTGTCGGGCCGGGTTCGGGTCAAACTTGATCTAAGATATGGACCCTTTGATCGGGACTCGGGTCGGGCCTGGATTCGGACCTAAAACTTGTGTCCAATGCCCAAAAATAAGAACGGGTCTAGCGGGTTTTTCGAACCAAAATGCCTAAATTTTGATCGCCAAAGCCCAGACAAAAAACGGAAATTCCGGGCCCAGTCCGAATTCGGGCAAAAAAAGTCGTGATCAAAGCCCGCAAAAATTTCGAGTCGGACCGGACTTTTTGATCACCTCTACAATTATTTTCCAATATATAGGTTTAATTTGTCTTGGTCTTAGATAATATATACTTCGTATATATAAGGAGTAGTAGTATTTATTTAAGAATTAAATAAAAAATTAAATTAAAGAAGCAAGGGATGTGCCGAAAGGTGATATAGCAATTAGCTGAGGAAGTATTAACGTATCAAAGCCATAGGGATAAGAAAAGCCCATCAAATAATAAACTAATATTTAGGTTGGTCCACTTCAATTAATTACCTAAAAGCCCTTCTAGTTTTAGTATTTTTACATCATCTACCTAAAGCCTTTATTTTATATTCTAACTTGTTTATGAGTTAGTTTATTATCACTAAATAAATTAGTATTTTTTAGTTAGATTATTAGTTTTAGGTGATCTTGTTTGTCTTGGTATCAGAGCCCGGTTATTGCTTTAACTATAATTAATTATCTAAATAATAGTAATTAGTAGCGTAAACCTGNTAATAATTTCATGATACAAAAATCTTTTACTTTTCGCAACATTCATAAATAGTATCGCATATGGAGTTTATTAATTAAACACTTTGATATTCTTAATTCAATCTTTACACAATTTAAATTAACAATCATGTATGATATTTAAAAGGGAAGTTCTATATGGTGGCACAGTAATTTTGGTTTTTTTTACGCGGTGGCAACTAAAATTTTCCTATTCTGCACCATGGCCTCGAGGTTTTGTCAACCACCACCCCATTTTTTCTCTCTGCTCTCTTACAACCACACACCACCACTCCGCCACTACAGTCCAACCCCAACCAAACAGAACCTTCACCAACCCAACCCCAACCGAACCGAACCACAACCCCCTTACATCGCCAACCCACTTCAGCCACATGCAACGACCTAGCCACAAAGATTGCAACCCTCCATTTCACTCACTCAACATCACTTGATCCATTCAATCACAGATTTCTCACAAACTGGAATTCGAAATCTTATGTAATTTTGTATTCTGAAGTGCTTACTTATTCTCATCTTCATCACTATCAATTTCAAGGCCAATGAATTGCTGATTCGCGTCAGTGAATTTTGGTCGCAGTGGTTGTGCGATGTTGGGGTGCGAGTTTGGCCACAAATTGCCCGTGTAAGGTCCAAGGATGGGTGCGAGTTTGGCTACGAGTGGTGGTTGCGATTTCGGCCACGAGTGGTTAAGGTTTCGGTGGGGGTGGGTGGGGATGGTGTTGTTTTGCTTTTCAGGTGGATATTATTTATTAAATTGTGGTGGTGCATCATGTGAACCCCATTATAACACTTGCGCAATGCACTTTAATACAGGTTAAAAATATTCGATTRACTTAATATTGRGTAGGATTTTGACAAGCGTTGACCAAGACACTATGGGTAAGAGTTAACAAGTATTGACCAAAGTACTTATACATCCCCTGAGTATGTTAATCTGACGATGGCACAGAAACGCCAAGGAGATATAGTCAGGAGATGAGAGGTGACATAGCAAGTACAACCCAGTTACCCAGAAGGAGAAGCCCATAAACGTCAGAAGGAAAGGACGAGGATTTCAAATACAAAATGATGCCAAATAATTAACCGCCATTAGAAGATAATCGTCATAACCTCTTCCCCACGATTTGCATYACTCATTGTCTATAAATTGATGAAATCGGATCAACAACAAGAACTACAACACAATCAAACAAACATTTATGTTCCTTAGCATGCATTTTACTGCTTTCCTTAGGCGCACTTGGCTTAGTAGCCAAGTATAATTTAGATTAGCGTAGCTTAACATAGCATATTTTTCATCCTCATGGATCAATAAATAGTTATTGCGTTTCCCAATTGTGTGATCAAACATGGAGGTAATCATCATTATTCACTGAAATACAGTTGTAGTCTAAAGACCTTATCGTTACTTTTTATAATGAAAGGTTTTTATTTTCTCTTCAATCTTGTTTGTCCTTAACTTCAGTTTAACTCCACATTTGGTTTAATTTTCTACGTTTCAAACATTCTTTTCTTCGTGTACGACCTTATGAGTCATTTTAACGTTAGCGAGATTATCTTTATAATCAGTAATTACACAACAAGAGTCCGCGTTATTAACGACGGATTTTACCGACCATCACGAAAACGATCGGAAAATGTCATATTGCTGACCGTTTTTTACGAGACGCTATTTACCGAGCGTTTTTAAAAATTTACCGACCGTTTTTTATACTGGACGGAAATTACCGTCCGTTTTTAATTTTTACCGACCGTTAGACGGACGGTAATATGGTCAAATATATATTTTGACTTGGAAACAAAATTACCGACCGTATGTGGCATTACCGACCATAGACGGTCAGTAAATGAGTTTTTTTTTTTTTTTTTTAGCTCCAAGTCGACCATATGGTCGTTCTCTTTATTTAACATATGGAACCATTATAATCAGTAATTAGAGGGGTAGCCCCCTACCGAACCATTATAATCAGTAATTAGAGGGGCAGCCCCCTACCGAACCATTATAATCAGTAATTAGAGGGGCAGCCNCGAACCTCAGCTCTGATATCGGGCTTGAGCCCATTAATAAATTGGCCCAGAGCCAACTGCTCCGGTACATTGTCCAACGGGGCAATCAATTCAATGAAACTCCTTCGATAGTCAACCACACTACCCGTTTGTTCACTTGCGAGCCATTGCTCATGGAGGGAGCCGGCGTTGACCGCCCTGAACTGCCGGAGAAGCATTCCTCTCAGCTCCTCCCAACGACGGATCGGACGGCGACGGTGTTCCCACTGGTACCACGAGAGTACCTCACCATCAAACGAAACCACCGCCGCCTCCAATTTCTCCTCCTCCGAGAGGCGGTAAAAAGTGAAATATCTCTCCGCCTTCAAGATCCACCCATCGGGATTCTTCCCGTCGAAGGTGGCTAAATCCAACTTCCGATGTTTCCACCCATTGTGCCCCCCAGACGATTGTCCCAAAGCAGGATGGCCTCCGTCATGGGCAGGGGTCCCAAAGGCTCCGGTGGGTCGTTGAGGAACCGGACCGAAACCCGGTGGAGCATCCCAGCCCCGGCCCAGCGCCGTCACCAGCATCCTAATGTCCTCTCGTAGCCTTCCCGTTTCCTCCACCTGTTGTGACGCCACACGCGCCACCTCCTCACGCAGTTGTCGGTGAGATTCGTCCATCCCCACTCGAAACTGCTCCAACCGTTCTACTTCCGAATAGAGGGTGTTGCGTAGCCCCTCCATTTCCACCTCCACCGTGGCCAAACGCTCCCCCTGCGTCGGCGCCATCGACGGTGCCCAGGTGCGTTGCTCTGATACCAAGTTGTGATAGCCTGGACTCACGAGCCACCTCACTCACGCCCAAACGTCAGCCACAACACACACACAAGTAAAATAGCAAGCAAATAATAACAAGTAATAAGGAAGAAGGAATGAAATCACAGAGAATGAGGGAAGCAGGTTTGTGGTATATTTCAAGGAATAAAGGACAGTAATACAAGAGCACCCATTTGGGGATTTGAGCCACCAAGCAGTAACAGACACAGTACAGAGAATAAAGCCAAAACAACTAAAGTACAAGGAAAAACTATTCTACCACAAACCACAATATTTTCTGAATGAATTGTAACAACCCACAACAGAATATATTTATAGCCAAAGCTATTTCATTAAGCTTCCCATTGATTGGTCCAGCGCATAAACTACTGATTTCCTTTGTTGCCCTTTTTCTTGCGGCGGAAGTAAGTCTGCAAAATAGGGGGTTGGGMTGGACGTATGACATTACTCCCCTCCCAAACAACGATCTTGTCCGCAAGATCGAATTGAGGAAACTGAGCCTGCAGCAGATCGGGGTCCTCCCAAGTGGCTTCAAAKTCTGGCAGCCCCAYCCACTTAAYCAACACCTCTTTTGCATYTCCTTGAGGATGACAAAYRGTACGCACACTGAGAAGGGTCTCTGGATGCACTTCCATCTCCAAATCTGAGTTGAKCGCAACTGGAATCTCCTGCACCCCTGAAYCATGGCCCAAKGCTGGCTTAAGTTGGGAAATGTGGAAGATTGGRTGAAGCTTGCAAGAGGAAGGCAAATTCAGTTTGTAAGCCACCTCGCCAATGCGACTGAGCACCTCATAGGGCCCATAGTAACGGGGAGCCAACTTCTCAAAWGGCTTCTTGGCCAAGGAGCGTTGACGATAMGGCTGTAACTTGAGATATACCCACTCACCCTCCTTAAACTCCATTACCCTTCGCTTAGCATCCGCATGAWATTTCATTCTCTGTTGTGCTCGCTGCAGCTGGACACGAAGATCATCAAGTATGGCGTCTCTTTCTTGGAGTTGGGCCTCCAAAGATCCCACGTTGGTGGACCCATGGCCTATGCGCACCAAAGGRGGAGGGTCWCGACCATAAAGAGCCTTGAAAGGAGTAATGTGGGTCGARATGTGGGTRGAAGTGTTGTACCAAAACTCGGCCCAAGATAACCATTTCGACCATTGTTTAGGTTGACCACTGGAAAARCAACGGAGATAAGTCTCTAAGGACTTGTTCACGATCTCAGATTGACCATCGGTCTGAGGATGATAAGCTGTGCTCCTTTTGAGAGTCGTGCCTTGCAACCGAAAAAGCTCCTTCCAAAAAGCACTCAAGAATACCTTATCACGATCCGAAACAATCGATGCCGGAAAMCCATGCAACCTYACTATCTCCCTTATGAACACATTAGCCACTGAATTTGCTGTGAAAGGGTGCCTTAAGCCGATGAAGTGAGCGTACTTAGTAAATCTGTCCACGACAACTAACACCGTATCGAATCCCCCTGATTTGGGTAAACCTTCCACGAAGTCCATGGTCAAGTCATCCCATACTTGGTCCGGAATTGGGAGCGGTTGGAGCAAACCTGCAGGACTTTGAGACAACGACTTGCTTTGTTGGCACACGGAGCAAGCCTTGACATAATTAGTTATCGTGCGCCGCATTCCTAACCAATACCATTCACGAGCTACACGAAGATATGTCTTAAGTTCCCCCGAATGACCGCCAACCGGACCGTCGTGATAGGCCAATAACACGTCCTGGATAAGAGGTGAATTAGGGGGTAGAACAATTCGTCCCTTGTATAGAACTCTGCCATTTTCTACTGAAAATTCAGTTTTGGAGTTGTCCCCCTTTTGGCAGGCTTGGGCCAATTCCAGGATATATGGGTCCTTGTCAAGGTGGGCTTGGATGGCGGCCCAGTCTACCCCTCCATGAGTCACCATAGCCCGCAATTCAACCAACTCTTCGGGCCTCCTAGAAAGTGCATCAGCAACCCGATTTGMAGCCCCACTTTTGTATTGTATCACGAAGTCATAACCCAATAATTTCGAAACCCACTTCTGGAATTCAGCTCCAATCTCCCTTTGCTCAAATAAAAATTTCAGGCTTCTCTGGTCTGTCCTTACCACGAAACGACGCCCCAACAAATAATGCCTCCATTTAAGCACCGCGAACACAATTGCCATCAATTCACGCTCGTAGACAGATTTGAGTCGAGCTCTCGGCCCCAAGGTATGGCTATAAAAGGCGATGGGACGATCATTTTGCATTAGCACCGCTCCTAACCCAAATCCCGAAGCATCGGTCTCCACTATGAATTCTTGAGAGAAATTTGGCATGGATAGCACGGGAATGGAAGTCATTGCCTTTTTGAGTTTCTCGAAAGCCTCTGTTGCAACACTATTCCAACCAAAATTGTCCTTCCGTAGTTGATCGGTGAGGGGGGCAGCAATCTTACTATACCCTTGCACGAACTTACGATAATAGCCCGTGAGACCAAGGAATCCTCGGAGTTCTTTGAGATTCCTCGGAGTCGGCCAAGCCACCATAGCTGAGATTTTCTCCGGATCCGCCTCAACCCCTTTACCCGAGATAACATGCCCGAGATAAGCAATCCTTTTACGCCCAAACTCACACTTCTTAATGTTAGCATACAAGCTATGTTGTTCCAATAAAGTCAGTACCATAGTCAAATGTTCCACATGTGATTCCTCACTATTACTATAGATTAAAATATCATCAAAAAAGACGAGGACGAACCTTCGGAGATATGGCCTGAATATGTCGTTCATGAGAGACTGAAATGTGGCCGGAGCGTTGGTGAGACCAAAAGGCATTACTAGGAACTCGTAATGCCCCTCATGTGTCCGGAAAGCTGTCTTCATCACGTCCTCTTTGCGTACCCGAATCTGGTGATAACCTGATTTCAGATCGAGTTTCGAGTATACACAAGACCCACTCAACTCATCCAATAACTCGTCAATGACGGGAATGGGAAATTTATCTGGAACTGTTTCTTTGTTGAGTGCCCTATAATCGACACAAAACCTCCAAGCCCCATCTTTCTTYTTGACTAGTAAYACCGGRCTCGAAAACGGACTTGTCGAAGTTTGAATAATTCCWGCCARCAGCATYTCCTTCACCATTTTCTCAATTTCATCCTTTTGTACTTGTGGGTACCGGTAGGGTCTAACACTGACCGGATTGCTTCCTTCTTTGAGGACAATTGCATGCTCCCGACCCCTACTCGGTGGTAATCCGGGTGGCATCTCAAACACCCCCCTGAACCGGTGTAACACATGCTGTAAATAGTCTGGAATGGAATCTCCCAAAGTCTCCCCAATGTCCTTTTGTGTACTCACTTGGCAGAGCTCTACCAAGAGTCCCCCTCCTTCCTTCTTTACTGTCCTTATCATAGCTTTCATGGAAACTTGAGTTTTCTCCAAGGAAGGGTCCCCTATCAATTCTACTGTCTCCCCATCGCAATTAAATTGCATCCGGAGTAATTTCCAATTGGTCGTGATTTCCCCCAACTTGGCCAGCCATTGAACTCCCAATATTACATCACAATTGCCCAGTTCCAGAGGCAAATAATCCTCCTTAACCTTCACACCTTGAAGTAGCAATTCGACATCCACACATTTCCCCTTTCCCGCTGCCACCATTCCATTTCCCAAAGTCACTGTGAAACCACTCGATCCCTTCACTGTCAAGCCGAGGTTGTCCACCGTGGCGAGGGACACGAAGTTATGGGTGGCCCCCGGATCCACCATGACCACCACCGCTGCTCCATTAATGGACCCCACCAACTTCATCGTACGAGGCCTGGTAAACCCCACCACCGTGCAAAGAGCTACTCCCGCGGTCTCACCAGGTGGCTCCTCCTCGCCCTCCTCCCCTTCAGAATTTTCCTCCTCATCCCCGATGTTCGTCGAATCCTCTCCCACAAGAATCACACTCATCTCTTTCCTCTGACATTTGTGATTAGCGTCCCACTTTTCGTCACACCGAAAACATAAATTGTTTTCTCGGCGATACTGCAACTCTTGGCTTGAGAGCCGCCGTGGAGCTCCGACTCCTCTGGTTGTGGTAGGTTGAGTGACACGAGTGGTGGAAGTGGGAGTGAATGGAGTTATAGCGTTTCTTTGGGTGGGTTGGTGAAAAGAGGAAGCCACGTGCCTTGAAGGTTGAGTGCTCATACTCTGAGTGGAATTAGAAGCAGTGGGCCGGCCCAAAAAGGGTGTTGTGTAAGGCATTGGGCCTTTGGACCCAGTGGGTTTCCATGTAGGCTGATATTTGAGCTTATCCTCTGCTTTGAGTGCTAATTCCATGGCTTGGTCCAGATTGTGAGGCCCATGAAGACGAACCTCAGCTCTGATATCGGGCTTGAGCCCATTAATAAATTGGCCCAGAGCCAACTGCTCCGGTACATTGTCCAACGGGGCAATCAATTCAATGAAACTCCTTCGATAGTCAACCACACTACCCGTTTGTTCACTTGCGAGCCATTGCTCATGGAGGGAGCCGGCGTTGACCGCCCTGAACTGCCGGAGAAGCATTCCTCTCAGCTCCTCCCAACGACGGATCGGACGGCGACGGTGTTCCCACTGGTACCACGAGAGTACCTCACCATCAAACGAAACCNTATTCATCACTAATAATAAGTCTCTTATTCTCCAACTAATTATTTATTAGTGGATCCGAATTGGATTCCTAGCTAAGTTATAGGCAAGTCTTATTTTTCCATCAAAACTCCATCAACATGCATGTAATGAGCTAAAGCTATAATAACGATTATATAAACTCGTTTAGTTGGTCAAAGTCTTGATCTAAAATGAGATTTAAAAAAAATTGTGATTTGATCCCTTAACTTCCTTCCACCGTTCCACATCATGCTCTATCCAAGTATCCATGTATAGTATGTAATGTACGAAAAAATATATTTTGACAAAGCATTTATGATACTTTCGATGAAAACCTTATTTTAGGTACTCGGTCTCATATRGTCACATATTTACGCTTTTAATAATTGATTTGCTCATTTTATAAATGTTCAACGTAAACGAGCAAATAGATGTAAGGGCATGATAGAGATATTGATGGGATAAATACTATTTTTTTCGTTTCGAAAGAATTAAACAATCGGTTTAACTGATATAAATTATTTTATTTTCTCAAYTATACGTACCAGGACCAATAATTAGATTTATCGAAAACTATTATAGATTACGAGTAAATTGKATGGAAAATGTTAGAGCATACGGACTCGTTTTGAGAACTAAAAAGTACTTGAGGCTAGCTAGGTAATGATCAATAATTGGTATGGTATGTGATAATGACTTATTGAGATGGATGTTATGTAATAATTGTGTAACGAATTAATTAAAGAAAATAAAATGGTAATAATCATGATTTTCCAATTAGAAGGATGATTTTCCATAATAACAATAATAAATGAGTGATGATAGAATGATTTAGGACGAATTGAATAGTAATGTCGCATCAGATGCGACTAGCTTTTGTACGCTACAAGCCTGTAAATTCAGCGATCAACGTCAWTTTTGTTATCTTATGCATGTCTATTTTGCTTAACATGGACTACTCTATATGTAATATGTACCTTAGATTACAAAAATCATTATGATCATAATTATCGTTTGACTTCACTCCGACAAAATCATAATTATACATTGACTTTATTTCTTAAACATTTTTGGATCTAGCTTCCTATTTTTACCCCCATGAGTAGCCCTAGCATGCAGCAATTACCGATTGAAATTGACTTAAGTAGTTAAGAGTCGTTTTGAGTTTATTAATCGGTTGGYAAAGATGTATGTTGCTTATGTAGATTYTTTTGAGAGATTAGTCTATTCRTCGAGAGTGATGGAATGGATAAACTTTTTATAAATTTGCTTTGGATTTTGATAATTAAACTATCAAATTTCTCAATATTGATTCTTTGAATAACTTACAATCTTGGACCGTATTTAGAGCTTTCAGACTTCAACTAAGGTTCAATTTGTTTTGGAGGAAAACATTTTCCTAAAAAAAATGATTTTGYATTAATATTAMGTAATTTTTCATTTTCTTTCATCCGTTTTGTTAGGGGATTAAAATTATTTTCCCAAAGATGGAAGATTTCACTCCCCTTGCTTTCGCTTCTCAACCTTTCTCTTTTTCTTATTGTCATTTCTCCTTAGGTTTTTCATGATCAAACGAACAATAAAAAATCTTTTCTAACATCATAAATTGTTTTCGTACCTCGAAAAAACTTATTTTTATTTCAAGAGAAAACAAGGTTTTCCGTCGAAATAAACGGAGCTCGTATTCCGATCCGCGTAGTGTATACTTATTACAAGATATTGACCACACAATCAAAATAAACAAATGAATTAACCTTGGCAGCTAGAACTTAAATGCGGGACTGGAAATTGAATAGAGAGGATGAAAGCAGGAAGCAGTAAGAAGAAGAAGAATGCGAACAAATGTGAAGAATTAGGCAGGAAGTCGTGATCAGAAGCACACGTGCATAAACAACACAGACAATCACGTCTTCCTAGTTCCCATTCGTGTGAGCAGCAGTTGTTTGGCAGACCTTCACTCTTTATTTCCTTTGTCATTTTTGCATTGCCTTGGTAAATGCACCTTATCGCTATCTTCTTCTCAATTTTTTATAATATATTTTTATAACATTGTAAAACTCACGAATGAAACTTTACATAGATCCTATCATAGGTTATGTGCAGTGGGAAAAGGGGTTTGTTGGGGAGTGATGCATCCCAAGTTCCACATCGGAGAAATATAAAGTAAGAGAGTGGTTTATATATGAGCTCACACAAATATTATATAACAATGCCTTTTGGGAAGGTGCCCAAAAACAAAGTCGTGAAGGTTAACACCCAAAACGGACAATATTGTTATTGTGTGTGAGCACGGTTCGACGGTCTATAACAGGGCTAATTCTCAATTAACATATTATTCGTCCGGGATGAAAGTCGAACCCAAGACTATGCACTGGAAATCGAGGAGTAGTGCCACTACACAACCTACACTATCACCTCATTCTCCTTCTTCTAATCGTATTAGCATCGTCATAACTCCATCTCTAGAATTAGCTCGATCTATTGATGTCATGTAAGGAGATTTCATGCTCCAATCCCAATTTTTTGTACTAAATTGGACTTGACTGAATTGAACTGACTAATTTAAACTTAGTATTGATAATGAATTGAATTGAATTAAATCGAAATGAATAAAAGTACCATAAAAAGAAGTCCAGAGAAATAGGACTCGCTCTAATCTTTTAGATCCGAAGTATTAGTATGCAAATTCGCTCGTTCAAAAGTAGTGCAAAACTCATTCACCATAAGCTACGTATATAACATGGCTCAAATCGAATATATAGTTGGTGTTAAGCTTTAATAAATTGGATACATATATCGGGTAAGGCTATATCAGATGAATTTT
>SNQN01002058.1:57636-78487 GCA_008642245.1 Bassia scoparia | reverse complement strand
AATAAAATATTAAAAATGAAACGCGGGGTTTAAACACCACTCAATGTTTAATGAAAAATCAAGGTTAGAGAATAAAATATTAAAAGCGAAAAATAATTAGTTAGAGATTAGTAACGAAAAATAAAGATTAGTGCGTGATTATTGAATTAGCGAAGAACACAAAGAACATGAAGAACAAGGTAATTTTGATAAATATTTGAGAGTTAGATGCTTAAACTATCWAAAGACTATAAAGCATGAAGTAAAATAAAAGGCTTGGTAAAAATGATGGGAGCTCCTTCYTATTTATAGTACAATGCTCTCACTTCAGTCAAATATAACTGCTTGAAGGACTTGGAYAGTAGAAAACTACGTCCAACCAGTGGTAAAAGCAAGGCAAGTGGGCAACTTGAGCAAGTAGGAGCAAAAYCGCGCAGGGCGACATTSTGTGCGYAGCGATGACTCAAAATAGCATAACTTCTTTTTTRTTTGTCTGAATTAGTCTTAAGACCTACCGTTGGAAAGCCCTTAAAGAAATATATCATCTCTAATTGGAATCACGTCAAAATGTTGTTCATATCAAAAGATATGACTGTTTGAATAAAGGTATGTACACAAAGATGCGATTCTGCATAAAGTGCTCACTGAAGCTGGAATAACTTCTTTGTTATTTTTCTGAATCAGCCTTAAGACATATCATTGGAAATCTYTTGAAGAAATCTATCATCTCCAATTCAAATCACGTCAAAATGTTGTGTATGCARAAAGATATGACAATATCAACCCGATATGTGCGCAAGAGTCTTCCAAACAAGTCAAAACTCTGAAGTAGTGAATTGAAGTTGTGAAATTGAATACGAATTTATGCCTTAAATCGAGAGTTTCAAAAGTTTTTTTTAACTAATCTAGTAAGAAAAGTAACTTATATCCAAACCTTTAATACTGGCATCGAAGAAGTGGAAGCATCGTACTAATGGTACTAAAAAGCATTTGTGAGGAACCATGAAAGGCAGCTGAAGTGATCTGAAATAACCCACCAAAATAGTAACTCACTGGCAAATGGAAAACATAGTTCTCCCCCCTCTCATTTTCTCAAGGAGCCTTTCGGCGTTTCATCAAGACTCTCTTTTCTTTTTGTTCTTTTTGTCATACTCTTCATTTTTTTTCTTTTCTTTTTATCTTTTGTATTTTGTTTCGACGGAA
This sequence comes from Bassia scoparia, assembly GCA_008642245.1. Lineage (NCBI taxonomy): Eukaryota > Viridiplantae > Streptophyta > Magnoliopsida > Caryophyllales > Amaranthaceae > Bassia > Bassia scoparia. The sequence goes on along the minus strand of SNQN01002058.1, from coordinate 77,305 downwards.
AAATAAATACCCAGCACTACAAGTTAAAAGTAAATACATTGCACTATCAATCCCTCCCCCACACTGTTGTCGAACATAGTCCCATATGTTATAGAAATAAAGAATAAGGAAATAATAGTGCCAAGAAACTAATTCACCACAAACAAATTATTATTCTGCAACATCCCCCAAATTATTTATATTTTTCTGTGGGGTCGGGAGTTGTTTGTGGATGATGAGAAGAAGAAGGGTGGCCAAAGAGAGGAATGGTGGTGGTGTGGTGGTGAAATTGAGGGATGTGATGATGGGTTTGGGTGGTTTGTTTTTAATAAAGAATCACTAATTGGTAAAAAGTATGGAAGCGCCAATATAAAATAGTGAAAATGCATTAAAAAACATTGGATTATATTTTCAAAAACCTTTAGTGGAATGAAAATAAATGTGCTAAATAAGAAAATATGTAAATATTTATTCAACATTTGATGTTAAGTAGGATATTAACATGAACTCATATACGATAAAGTATAATAAAATTTCAATGAAACATTTATAAACATCACTTGAGTTCTCTCGACTTCTTCTTTTTTTCTTTCATTCATTTTTTTCGATTTTTTTTCATTTTTTTTTTATTTTTTTTTATAAAAGCAATAAAAATACGGGGTTACCTCCCGCAAAGTGCTAGTTTATGAAGGTCCTGCTCGACCATCATTACCTGAGGATATCAAGAGGTGAAAGAAGTTTCTTGTAGGTGCGAAACCTCGAAAGACCGACCACAATCCTTCATTTAAATTTTTAATCGTTATCCATTAACTTTGAACAACTCGCCTTTCTCGCTTAATACTCTTCCACAGAGCCAAATTTCTAACCATGGTAACTCGTGTAAGGGCCACTCCATCGAGACTTAAGCTTTCCGGGAAAAAAGCTTTATCTTGAGTTGTAAGAAACACTCTACACCAACTTGAAACTCACGATAAATGATTTTCTTATCATGCTACCTTGCTAGTTTTTCTCCTTTATAAACTCATGAACAATCATAGCGCCAGAGACGAAACTCATCAAGTTCAATTCATTGAGCTATAAGGAGTCGTTTCTCCCCCGCAAGTGCGGCATCCATATTTAATCTCTTTGATTGCCCAAAAAGCTTTATACTGAGTTCCATTGGAAGATGACAAGCCCTTACCATAAACCAAATGATAAGGAGATGTACCGATAGGTGTTTTGAATGTCGTCCGGTAAGCCCAACAAAGTGTCATCCAATTTCAAACTCCAATCTTCCTAGATTTTGCTACCACTTTCTCCGAGATGGACTTGATTTCCGGTTAGATACTCAACTTGTCCACTGGTTTGAGATGATATGCTAATCCAGTTCGATGAGTCACTTCATACTTCCTAAGCAAGGTATCAGGTTTTTCATGAAAGTGAGACCACCTCACTAAATGCTCTTGGCACCCCAAATACTTGGAATATGATTTCTTAAAGATTTTTATGACACCTTGGCATCATTTGCTGGAGATGCAATTGTCTCGACCATTTAGACACATAGTCTACTGCGAACACAGTATAACCGATTCCCACAAGATGTAGGAAATGGTCCCATATAATCAATACCCCATACTCAAAATTTCAACTTCTAAAATACCTGTGTTTGGGGAATCTCACTGAGCCTTTAATAATTCTTTGTTATTTGTCTGAATCAGCCTTAGACGTATCATTGAAAGCTCTTGAAGAAATCTATCATCTCCAATTCAAATCACATCAAAATATTGCGTATGCAGAAAGATCATTACCATTTGAACTTATATGAGCGCAAGAGTTTCAACAAGTAAAGCTCGAAATGTCTAACTAAACTAACCAAAAAGTAATGAAATTGCTTATAAATAAAGCATAAATATCGTATTATCAATGATATATGGATGGCTTAAGCAAAGTATAGGTTGTCACGACAGTCACACTAGGCACTTGGTGCACGTTCCGCTGAGTATACAACAATTATTGTTGCATTTTAAGATTCTTTAAGGTATGACCCACCAACTTCTAGCCTTAATTAACAAACATTCTCACACGGTAATATCATAAAATATATTAAAAAGGGTGCGAAGCACGTACATATGACACATAGCAGTACAAAGCGATAACTATCATTATAGTTTTGACAGGTCAATAAGAACACGTAGGATGAAATCTAAACTATTCAATTATTTCTATAATAAAAAAATTGCTTCAATGTTTCCAACAAGATTTGAACACAAAACACATTACCACCAAACTAATACATACTTACAACTTAGCAAGTTTTATTATTGTATTTAATATCATTTTTTTAGATATTAGACAAATAAATTAATCAATGGACAAAGTAAACATATTTTTATAAAGAAAACAATTGTATGACTCGAGCATCGCTCGGGCCAAATACTAGTTTCTTTTTTAAAAACAATTTAAGCATTGTGCTGGAATCATTTCAACGGTTGAGCACAAACTTAATTACTATTTCTATGATTATTAAACAATATGAGCATAAATAGTTTCATCTTCTGTTTGTATGTCTTAAGCAAAATAAAAAGTTTGTCCCGTATTAATTTTAGTATGTATTATGTAGCTTGTACTATCTATAACGATATTAATTAAAGATTGTATTAAGTACAATAATAATGTAGGTACAGGATTAATTAATTTGAATTTGTTATTAGTTAAGATTTGTTAATTAATAAATAAGCTTAATAGAATAATATATTAATTATATGGGTAGGACAGAAAATATGTGGTGGGGTATGTAAAAAGGGAGGAGTGGGATGTAACGAGGATCGTCCTCATGAATGTAAGGAAATTAGAAAAGTGAAAAGAGAAAGAGGATGAAAATAGTGGAAAATAATGTGTCAGAAGGAGAAAGAAACTGAATCAAGATTAGGATGCAACTAWTGATGCAGTTGCTCATACTTGTGTGTACACAAGAGAATAGTTTGGACGATGGACATTCACCTCTTCATCTTAGCACTTGTTTTGATTTTTGATTTTTTTATAGATGCTAAAGAGATGGGAAATCTTAAAATAAAAAGAAAAAACAATACACATAACCAATCTAGCGAATCCTCTGTGATCACTCGAGCCAAGGCGGGAAAGGAGTGTAAAACAACCTTCAATAAAGCATTTTGATTTACTCCCATATTCACGAAAAAAGTCCACGACTTTATTAACTTCACAATAGCATCGGTTTATAATAATGATTTGTAAAGGTGTTGCAATCATTTCCTTGTACTAGTGAGCTAGGGTCCGGCCAACATGCTCATGATCCAAACATAATCTTTGAACACAAGTTAGAGGATTCACTCATAAATCAAATCATTTTATTGATTAAAGCTACTCCAAACCTATTTTTGATAGCTAACAACTCAGTCAAATCGTATTGCGGTAGCCTATATTAGCCCGAAAAAAACTCAATATGCTACCTAGATAATCTCAAATAATACCTCTCACATCAAGTGGTTTAGGACTTTCCTTAGTATTCAAAGAAGCTCACACATATTTAGGACCACCAATTTGATAAGAACCTCATATTTCTAGGAGCTTSTGATGGCTCAACAAAGATTTTTTTTATGTTAGAACAACACAAGTTTCATCCATTGTTAAACGAATGAACTCAAATTAACCATGCAACACTTTAGCATCACTATTGAAAAGAGATTGATTTTCTTTATTTATAAACCCACCAAAAAGTGAAGGGAAAGTAGATGTTCAATCATTAATCATTAAGCACCTTGTAATTCAAGTTCGTAAAATTCCGTGTAAGCCACAAGTGAAGATTAGACTCAAATAAAAAAGAAGYTTTTCGCTAGAGCTGTCAAAGTTGGTCCCAATGTGAAATATCCAATTCGTGGTCTGACCTAGCACTAAATCTGATGGTCTAGAAATTGATTCGAATACTAAAATGTTCTGGTGCTAGTCTGAATCTAATTCGAAACCAAATCAGTTTGTAGCTAAAATGCAACCCAAATGGTAAGATCCAAACATGTCTGATCCGAAACCAACCATAATTGAACCCGCCAAACTAGAAAACAATTTGTCTCTATTAAAATGGTCTACCAAACTTTTAAAAAGTACTAGATTATTAATGTTCAAAATTGCTAATAATAAAATAATGAGAAATTCCCCCATATACCCTTGGTTTGCCATATTAATCATAGACCCATGTGTTTTTCRAGCTGTTTCACGTACCCTTGAAGTCAAGTGTTTTGYCTTAGATACCCATACTATAAMAGAATTGCTAACAATGTTAGTTTTTTAAACAATTTTCCTCATTTTTCTTTATTTTCTTCCCTCCTTCCCCCTCATTTTCTCTCTTATGTCCCTCTGCTTCGACAAACTCTTCTCCTCTTCTTTTTCTTATTCTGATAGTTGGCTTACCTTCAACGACACAACATATTCCATACATCGATGCCTCATCAGCACACCAACAAGCCAAAATCACCACCTAATATCAGAGTTGAACAACAATAGAAAAGAAATTAATTGTAACACATTTAATACACACCAAATCAAAGCATACAATAAGATATTCAAACAAGGGAAAATAAATTATTTAACAAAAAAAATTGTTAGAAATGATTGCAAACAATTGGGAATAATGGTAGACGACGAACATGACAAGAAAGAGGATATGCAAAAATCGATTGCTGGAGTTTGAATGTGCAAGCGAATAAGAAATGAATGCAAACTCCCTGGAAACATCCACTTTGAAAGTAATATTGTCTTGCAGTCCGAGTTTGAAATTATCCCAAAAAAAAATTATTTCCTGCCATCCTTGCAACTTAAGGTTACATAACTCCTCACCAACTTAGTTTTCAAACCCACACCCTCACCCGACCGCGATTTCATGTAAACATCAATCTTCAATTCCATTCTTTGATTCATTAATGCAGCTTAATTAACTATTTGGAATTTTAAAACATATTTACATCCAACAAAATCAATTTGGGGGAAAGTTAAGGTTTCGAAAAGAGTCGAATACAACACCAAACCTTTAATTCAATACACCAAGTGCAATTTTATTTAAGGAATTCAAATATTTGAACCAATTTGATTTGATCAAAATTTAAAAGGTGAGGACAGGAAGAAATAGGAGCTTGAAGAACTGAAGGAAAAAAAGAAGTGGTTACAAAACTATGGCGTTACTGATTCTGTTAGTAGTAAGGGCAATAAGGCACAACACTTGAATTGAGAGATACATAAGACACCTCCAAACACGGGGTACATGGGTGAAATAGTCACAACTCAAGGTTATATGGTGAAATTTCCCTGAAAATAATTTATAATTCAAAATTTATGCTTATCACAAATATTATTAATAATGGAAATCTTATTAAAAAATATCCTCAAAATGTAATTGGTTTCGATTTGATTCAATTCGAAATTACCTGATCTACATTTTTTTGTTTTGGAAAAATATCCTAAACAAAACCCTTACTCGACAATCCGAAATCACAATCCTATAGTACTTTGGTGTTCGAAAAATGTTCTAACCAAAAATGATCCAACCAATCCGATCCTAAAAATTGTAACTAGATCCGAAATGGTCACAAATATGAATTTGCCCCAATTTTAAAGTTTAAACTAAGGAAAATTTGTTAATAATACCCTACTTTAGGGAATTTAAAAATAAATACCCACATTAAAAAAAGTTCTTATTTTTTAGCAAAAATTTTGAAATCGGTACTTTTAATAGCTGAAGTAATGGATCTGTTTGCATTAAATGAGGATTTTTCCCTCTACCTTCTTTTCCCTCAAATCACTCATTTTCTTCTCCTTTTCCCGATTTCATTCTCGCCATCCTCCTTCTTCTTCTTTTCTTTCCATTTTCCTCTTTTTTCCTCATTTCTTCTCCATTCCTCTATCTATTTGGATCATCATCAACAATAGCATATATTAACTCACAAGATATCAATTTTTCACTCACTTAACTCAAAATCATGAATTATTTTGATTTTTTATTCATTTTTTCGTGGGCATTTGTGGGTGAAATAAATGATTGTTCGAGTAAATTTCAAGGAATTTTTGGGCGAACTTTGGTGGAATATTGATGTAGGGATTTTATATCCCGTTTTAGAGTCTTTTTTCTTTTTATTTTTGTTGTTTGAGTCGTTTTCACTTTGATTTGAGTTTGTGTCCTCGATTCTTCTCCTAACCTTCTAATGGCCGCTTTTAGCGTTGATGCCACATTTTCTTCTCTTTTTGGTGTGATTTAGGTGTCCTTTGATCCCCTCAATTTGGAGATGTTCGAATGGCCCACCTTGGTCGTGTTTCGAGGTCGTTTGAGACATTTGGTTAGGATAGAAACATCAATAATCTCATCTTGCTTTAAGTATGTTGATTATGTTTGTTTTATGTTTTTAAGCATGTGTGAGTAGTTTATTTGTTAGGGGTTAGGTGAAGACCCAATCAAGCCATGGTCTAGTTGAATTTGGAAGTTTTGTGCTTAATTTAAGTGGTTTGTTGTTGACTAAGCTTGGTATTGCATTTGTGTTTTAAAGGCCACAAGAACTTGTGTTACTACCCTAATCTTCATAGAGCATCATGAAGTTAGGAAGTAGGCTTTTCTTAGTTGAATAGATTGAACATGGCTAGTTTGAGTTTGATTGCTTGGTTTATTGGTTGTGATTGCCTTTGACAAAGTAGTGTAGGAGGGAAACCCCAACTACTTGTGGTTATGCCTTCTCCTATGATCGAAGGACTTAGAGAGTAGAATCCTTTTCTGGACTTGATTTGTGATTTGTCAATTAGATGTTCGGTTTAGGAATCGCTTGGCTTGTAACTTTGAGAGAAGTCTTGTCAAGTTCCAATCAATTACTCGATTTATATATCACTCTTTTGTCCATGTTTAGTTGTTTTATTGTCTTGGTTGACGTCGAATCCCGTACACCCCTAACGCTTTCTTCCCTTGGTAATTCTTTAATTAATTAGTTATGTTAGTTAATCAAAAATCAAATCAACCTTGTGACCGAGTTAGATTGTAGTTGTTTTGCAATTTCGGTATTCTTAAGCCCATTCTCTGTGGATACGATCCCTACTTGCCACGTACTTTGTGTGCTTGGTTAGTTAGGTGTTTGATTTGAGGTGTGCAAYGATCCCTYTGTCAAATATGCAATTTTCATGGTAAATTTTATTGATTTTATAGCCATAATTTTTCGTWGAATTTAATCTAGTTTTTGGTGGGTTGTTTTTTGTTGAATTTTCGCTTTTTTTGGCAAAACTTTTTGGGTGTTTTTGGGTTGATTGGRTGRTTTGAGTTGATTATTGGTTGGCTTAGGCGCTTCACGAAGGGTTTGAGTCTATTATTGGTTTGAGTTGATTGGTGGTGGATGTTGAGTTGATATTTTGTTTGACGGGTGTTTTGGGAGGGGACAAGGGAGTAGGAGAAAGAGTCGTCAAGAAGGAAGCAAAGGGAGGAGATGGTAGAGGAAGTAGAGTGGGAGAGGGAGGGGGAGGGGGAGGAGAGGGTAACATCATGGTGAAGGGAGTGGAGGATTGGTGGTGGTGATGGTGGGTCGATTGGTGTTGGTGTGTTAATTTGGTGTTGATTTTTGGTCAATTGGTGGTGGTGGTGGTGGCGGCGGCAGAAAATGGTGGTTGCAAGGGTGGCAGTGGCAAAGGGTGATTTTGGTGGTTAAATTGATGGCGGTGATGGAAGTGGTGGTGTACATAACATAACGAAATATTTAACCAAATTTGCTTGATTCCACTAAGTGGTATCGAAACCAAAAAAAGTTGCTAAATGAGGTATTTAAATAGAAATTTTTTGAATGTGGGTATTTATTTTTAAATTGAGGGTATTTGTCAACAAAATTTTCCTTCAACTAACCAAATCATCTTCSAATAAGGAACATCGTTTGCAAGAGTTTCATTGMAAATAACACTCATGACAGACCTAATGGTGAACCATCCAAGTAAAAAAGCATCATCAATAGAGATGMTATCAATCCTATGAGCTCATGAACTTGGATACTTGTAACAAATAAGAATTTTTTTTAATACTTCCTCCATTTCAATTATTAGCTACACTTTAGGYGTGTTGTGTGTGCGGACTCCTARATAAATTTGGAATAAAAGAGAGAGAGAAAGAAATAAGAGGACCCATGTGAGAGGAGAAAGATAGAAATAGTGTTTTAGCTAAAAGTAATGTAGCTAATAAATTAAAACATTCTTAAATAAAAAGTGTAGCTAATAATTCGAAACAGAGAGAGTAATCAATAAGAATAATCAATCAATCAGAGCCTTATTCCCATTAGTGGGGTCGGCTAACATGAACAAAAAACATTATTCCGSACAGTTTTCCACAGAAATTTTCCTCCTCCATTCCCTACGATCAAGAGCCTCATCCGCTTGTARATCCATCTGTTTCARATAGCACTGACAAATGGGTCGTGTCGTGTCGAGATCGTGTTGTATTTTTTTCGTGTTAAGTTTCTTGTACCTAACCCGACTTCTTTTATTTTCAGGTCGTGTTCGTGTCGGAAATTTTGAACCTAACYCACTTTTTTTCAGGTCGTGTTTGTCACGCCCCGACTTTTAACCATTTTATTAAGTTGATCCTAGCGCGAAAATTTAGATTAGTCGGTAGCGGGACATGTCGTGTTTCTCCAATTAGAAACGCAAGGCGCAATAAATAAATTAAAACATTGAGTATATAAAAAAAGTCTCGCGTGATATTAAGTAAATAGTCGTGGATACAAGTCATAATATTTCTAAAAGCTTAAAACTGAGTTTAGTACACCATTAGCTAAGTAGAGTTTACTTTATTGAATTGAAAAGCGCAATCTAACTTGTTCATCCTCGCACTATCCATCCCGTTACCTCTTTGTACCTAAAACAAAAGGCAGCATCGTGAGCGAGGCTCAATAACTATCTACCCTAACAACGTAAATCATTCAAATTGTTTCATTTGAAAACAGGGGAGAGCTTTAGCATCGAGTAAAACTTTTGAAATCTTTTATAAATCCGTTTCAATAAAATCAACGAATGATAAACATAAGTACAACATTAGCATTTTAAACATTATCATAAATCATCTTATATATAACGATCCCCATTACATTTACATCCATTTCATATTTAGGTAGCTGGCTGCCATCATCATTATTTTTAATTTACATAAATAGGGCATACCCACGAGGGGCCACGAAACAAGGCATACCCACGAATGGGAAGCGAAACATGGCATACCATGAATGGGCAGCGAAACAGGGCATACCCACGAGGGCAGCAATAAAGCAACATACCCACAACGAGGGGTAGCAAATAAAGTATAGCATACTCACAAGGAGCAGCAAATTAAGCAGGATACTGTAAACACTCGTTTGTTTCCTCTTTTCTTTATCATGTTCCTGTTTCTTTTAAACATAAGTGTGAACTGTGTCATCATTTCAACATTATAAAACTTGGATCATAAAGCTTCGTCAAAACAATCGTTCTTTCATAAAACCACAATTGAAATCATATTATAGCCATCGTTCCCTCAAATCAAATCATAATAAATCCCACACACATAAAATCGTGACATAAACATTTCAATGCTTTCAAAGCAATTCCATAAATATATTTGCAAGGGATCGTGGGTCTAGCAATAGATGTCACAAATCGTCAAAGGTTCTTAAATCAATTTCATAAGATGTCAGCATAGATGTTACACGATCTCATTTCGTAATCCCTTTCATAACATTTGTAAAGGGGATTGTGGGGGTTAGCAATAGATGTTACAAATCATCATATACATTTTTCGCGTTCTTAAATCAATTTCATAAGGTGTCAGTAATAGATGTTACAAATCATCATACATTTTTCCGCGTTCTTAAATCAATTTCATAAGGTGTCAGCAATAGATGTTACAAATCATCATATACATTTTTCGTGTTCTTAAATATATTCATAAGGTGTCAGCAATAGATGTTACAAATCGTCATACGTTCTTAAATCAATTTCATAAGGTGTCAGCAATATTTGTTACAAATCATCATACGTTCTAAATCAATTTCATAAGGTGTCAGCAATAGATGTTACACGATTCTCATATTGTAAATCCATTTCATAAACATTTGTAAAGGGGATTGCGGGGGTTAGCAATAGTGTAAAAATCATCATATACATTTTTCGCGTTCTTAATCATTTCATTGAGTGTCAGCAATAGATGTTACTATATCACATACTTTTGTCCGGCTTCTTTCTAATCAATTTCATAAGTGTCAGCAATAGATGTTACCTCATGATCCGACGTTGCAATCTATTTCTTACTTTTGGATGAACGTTCTTCCGACTCCGGAGATCGCTTTCTCTTTGTATTTAAAATATTATAATATTAGCAATTCGTTTAATTATATAATATAACTCATAATAGTATACCTTCACTACTCCATTTGATAAGTATAGTTGGTATTTCATAAAATCAATGAACTTCTTTTAAAACTCATTAGCAAGATATAGGACTTGCTAAAAATCATTAACAAATTTTTGACTTCAACTAATTAAATAAAACTCTTTTAAGGAAATAAACTAATTAATTCGAAAATATAATTTAAATTCGTAAACTAACTCATAATTATAATTATAATAATTGAATTGAATTTAATAAAATTTGGGGTATTTAAAGTGTTGTCGTCATATCAATTCATATCAGCTTTTGTCTGTGCTAATCTCAGTTAATAATCATTTAAGCAAGAAATTAGTCAATTAATTAGCAATCAAATAAATTAGTCAAATAATTAGCAATAAAATAAATTAGTCAACAATGACAATCAGTAGTGGGCAAATAAAGGGAACGTATAATAGAACAGTAAGCAAWTATTTTTATTTTTCTAATTTTTAAGTTTCGTGTCATTTCGTGTTCAGAATTTCAACGTGAACCTAACCCATTTATTTTCAAGTTGTGTTCGTGTCGACCCATTTAACTTTTCGTGTCAGAAAATTTSAGTCTAACCTRCTTTTTTTTTCAGATCGTGTTCGTGTCGTATTTTCGTGTCRTGTCAGCTTTTGTCTTCGTTAGATTCAAATCCCTTTTAACTCTTTCCCACCAAGTCATTCTCGGTCTTTCTCTACCTCGTTTAAAATCACTCTAATCCCAATTTTTCACTCTTCGCACCGGTGCCTCTTGATATCTTCGTCTCACATGTCCAAATCAACACAAACAGTTTTCCCTCATCTTGTCGGCAATATCTGCAACACCAACATTCCCACGGATAACTTCATTTTTTATTCTATCCCTCRGAGTATTCTCACACATCCATCTCAACATTCGCATCTCAGTGATCCCTACTTTTTGAATATACTCTTTTTTGGAGGCCCAACATTCTGTGCCATAGAGCAATACTGGTCTAATAACCGTCCCATAGGATTTTCCCTTCAACTTTAGAGGGATGTTTCGATCGCACAACACTCTCATAGTCGTAATCAATAAGAATAAGAAAAGGGATTTTTCCCATCCCTTGACTTTTAGCCTAATAACCACATTACCCCGTGTGTTTTATAAAAGCCTCATATACCCTGACATCAGAGAAAATAGCCTAAATACCTTACTATACAGAAAAGCTAACGTCGTTACTCTCTTTTCCCATTAATCCTTAATTCATCCTAGTTAACCCCTAATTTCTCTTCTCTTCCTAATATATTCAATTATCTCAAACGAACAAAACAAAAATGCAAAACTTATGATGGCTGGTTTGAAAATTGACACAAAACCAAATAATTCAGTTTAAAATCCCCAAAATCAGTTTGAAAATTCGATCTCTTTCTCCTTCTCACTCGCCCCATATCGCACCTCAGCATCAGCAGTAAGAACAACAACAACCACGCGCTTCGCTGTTTCGTGGTTGTTCGTTTGGGTTTTTTCCACTTGAAGGCTGGGTTGGGTTGGATTTGGGGTAGCGAACTTGATGGCTGGTGAATTCGTGGTGTGGTTGGGGTTTGCAAGCTCCAATCTTACTGGGTTTGCGCTTCCATTTCACTGGGATTGCTATTCGACGTGGGAACCATTGCTGGTGGGCGGTCGCGGATCAAGGGTTGTTTTGGGTTAAATTAGAGTTTCCCGACCATGTAGCATCGCAGTAGCAGGGAAAACGACGTCGTCGCGATGAATCGGAGAGAAAGAGGAGACGGTGAAGTTGCTGCGATGGTTGTAGAGCGTCGGTGGTGGTGAGCGGCGGATGGGGCAGCGACGACGAATCGATTTCTTCTACGAATCCACCGTGACAATCTGGGCAAGGAGATTGAAGTAAAAACTAGATTTGCTGAAACTCTAACAAATCTGTTGCATCTTAACCAGTATGAGGATTTGCTCCATTATTTGAAGATTACTTTGGTTATAATGATGATTATTGAGTGACTAATTTGTTTGTTAAAGCATGTTTGTGATTTATGCATCTAACTGTATTTAAAGTTCATGATGTGATCAGTATTATGTTTGATTGATGATGAAATATGTTTTGTTTTTTTTACAAGTTTTTAGAGGTTAATATGTTAGTTTTAGATGTTTATGAATGAATTAGGGTTATTATGAGTTATTGACCTAAAGACTAAGTTATGGTAAAACTTAATGGTTTTTTGGCTCAATTCAGGGTATTTGGGTTAATGTGGGGGTATATGAGGGTTTCTAAAACACGGGGGTATATGAGTTATTAGGCTAAAAGTAGGGGTATGTGGGGAAATATCCCATAAGAAAATCAAAAAAGAAAAAAGAGAAATATACGATAGTTTCAACTTTCACAGAATTTGAACAAGAGGTTCAGAAAATCAAAAAGAATAATCTGATTTCCCAAGGGCAGACTCAGGTAAAGATATAGTATCGAAAAAACTCGTCAACCAAAATTCAGAATTGTTACTTCAGATCACATAAGAACCGTCACTTCGCTTCTGTACAAACAAGGCGAAATGTTTAAGCCAAATAAAGTGAACAGTGTGGCATATGCTCACAGCATAGAAGTGCCCAATCCTTACAAACAAGGTAAAGATAAACCAATAAAGTGAGCCTGTAGCCATATGCATCAAAGCATTGGAAGTGCCCACCCTTACAAAAAACTGTTGCCTAGAAGAGGCAGAGAAATGTGAAGAAATCAAACCTACCGGCTATCAAAACAAATATTTATGCAATATATATAGCTCCAACTAAGCGGCGAATGAATGAAAAGAACACTGTTTCCGTATTGACGTATTCCCTAAAAGAAAGCTTCCTTGTCAATCTAACTCATCAACTTAACTTCATATTGTTCCCTGTTGAAAGATATTTTTACACCACCTGTCTTCTTTCCCACTCAGAACTTCAATCAGCACTAACCTCCGAGCATTTATCCGCAGCAGCACGCCTTAATACTCTGAAAGCAGCCCATCATCGCACGTATATAATCAAACAAACAATTTCTAAATCCTCCCATGTACCCCACCCAAGTTCAATATCTGGTTTAATTCGCGGAAAGAATCCATCCTTAAAACAAAAAGAGAGAATACATACCATTCATTGGCCTTCTTTCCAATACCAAACCAACACTTTGGCCTTTCGCTCTTAGAGTGAAGCAACCAATGCTGCTGCTCCTTGAAGCTCAGGGAACATAGTGATATACTATGTTGCTCACTCAAGGCCGAGTTCAGGCGGAGTCTTCTCCTTTAAAAGCTGAAAGATAATCAAAAAGTGAGATCGGGAAGAATAAACTAAATTATCAAAAGAGATCCTGACCAAAAACAGGATAAGGGGTAAATTCACACTTAGATACAGATATGATAACAGTTACAATTACAACGATCAGAAAAACATGGCAATCTGCTCAACCTTTGTCTAACATATAATATCATTGTGGAAGGCAAATGTTGCTAACCAGAATGGACAAACACACTGCATCATATTGCACGCAGATACAACATGTAAGTGTTTCCTGGTTTAGGCTCAATTTTTATTATACTCGCTTCTTTTTTTATTCAACAAAAGGAAAAAACATAGTATTTAGAAGTGCAATAAGTGTCAAGTGCATAGTTGATTTCAAAGCAAGTTTAACTCTATAAGTGGTAATTATCTTATTGAAGCACAGAGCGCAGGTAGTTTGGATGTTTTCTGATTATTTAAAAAAAAAATATATATAATAAATAAAAAAATCGGAAAGAGTAATAATAAATAAGGAAATTTACTCATTGACAGGTTTGCGTAATAGCTGAGGTGCCACTGAGTTTTACGAGTTGGATGAGATGCACTGAACTTAGTTTCATTCAAGGACGCCATTACTATATACGACCATTAAGTTCGTTATCTTTTCACTTCTCCCCTCCATTATCTTTCAGTGTTGATTTTAAAAAAAGTAAAAATACAAAATAATCAAAATTGTGTTCATTCATTTCATTCGATCATTTCATCATTTCATTCCTTATCCATTGCTTTTGGATTACAATACCATTCACCATTTCCATCTTCATTCCATCACTTTCTCTCTCATCTTACAGCCTTAAACACCCACAGGCCACACCAAAATACCCACCACACAGCCACAAAACCAGGCCCACGCCACACACATCTCGTATCAAGCCCCACCCACCAGAACCCGCACCACGCAATAGTACCACCCACCCACGAACACCYACAACCAAACCCCACCCAGTCGAACACCACACCATACCCACAACACACCCAACACCCGAACACAAACTTGCAAACTGAGGTTGAAGATGATGATGAAAAATCTGACTTTGAAGTGGGAATTCCCAAATTGGTGTTGGTTGTCATTGGGGGTTCAAAGAGATTGAAAGTTGAGATTTGAAAGAGATTGAAATTTGGGGTTTGAAAGAAAATGAAGAAATTGGCGTTGAAATAAATGGAATTTTGGGGTAAATTAAGAGGAATAATTAGTGAGAGACTCCATTGTAGAATAATTTTGAAGAATTTTTTGTGAAAAGATTTAACTGAATTTAGAAATTTAAGATACTTGGAAGAAGAGATGATGGATTTGAAAAGAGAATTTATTTATTTTCAAAAAAGACTAACCGARCACTGATAAATGGCTTTCCAGGCCACTTTTCCTACTCTTTTCACCCCTAATCTAAGCCTATTTTTGCTCACTTTGTCCCTATTTGAGCTCTCTCCTAGCTTTTCCCTATTTTATTTGCTATTTGGTGAATTCTTGAGAATTTTGATGGTTTTTAGTGCAATATAGCCTATACACTTGCTTTGACATTTGGTTGAGATAATTGTAGGTATTTGGCAATGGCATATTTAGAGTTGCAATGGAAAGCTTAGGAGTTGAGTTTGATAGCTTGAAAGTGCAATTTGGAGCGACCACTCCATATCTTCAAGCGACCTTCATGAATCTTCGAAGAGTTTGGAGCGATTGCTCCATTTCTGTGCGACCCTTGGCAAWGGCTTGGAGCATATTTGAAGTTGCAATTGGAAGCTTAGGAGGCTTAGGAGTTGAGTTCGATAGCTTGAAAGAACAATTCGGAGTGACTGCTCAGGAAAGGAGCGACCACTCCATATCTTCAAGCGACCTTCATGAATCTTCGAAGAGTTTGGAGCGACTGCTCCATTTTTGTGCGACCCTCAATTACTTTTGAGTTTTTAGCATTTTGTTTTAATCCGGGCTCTTATTTTTTCATTTTAGGCCTAGTATTGAGAGGGAGTATAAATACGTATTTGTAATTTTCTTTTGGACTAACTTCTTTTTAGGAAAACAAAACCCTAAATTTTGCTTTCATCATCTTTTCTTCATTCTAGTATAGAGAGTAGCTTGTATTTACATTTCAATCAATCAAATTTTCAATTAAGTTCTTCATTTGTAATCAATCAATCTCAATCTTTATAGCTTATTCTATGTTTACTATCTTGCTCTTATTGTTAGTAGAACTCTAATTAGTTTTACTTGTAATTATATGTTAATCTTCATCTCTAAAGCATGTTTGGGGTGTAGATTGCCTTATTCGTTGTTTATAGTTATATTAACTCTGTTAGTGATAGTTCCTTATCTAGTTATGCGATGGGACTCTAAATTAATTGGGATTATATTTGATTGAACTTGTTATAAGGGGAGGTTGGTCTCTGTTTTTGAAGCTTGGGTGTGCTGTGCCGAAGTTACTTCTTTTATATCAAGTGTATTCATTGTCTTCCCCTCATTCCCATCATTCGCATTAGACAAAGCCTCCGAAAGCAGATTGATACTTACTGTCTCATTATCATCTTTGAACTTGAGAGAGCCTCAAAAGAGGATTGGTATGTTTAGGACTTGTGGCACTTTGCTTGTTCTGTAGGGGTGTTTGAGAGAAAATGTTGAGAAGGGCCCTTAATGGGACACTCGTCATTTCCTTAAAGTGATACAACTGAATATGAGAGCGTCACCACTTCCCAATGTTGAACATAGCTTTGAAAATCATTTCCCAACCAGTTTAGTTCTTCGACATATTCCCAGACTTTAATTCATTTTCAATTCTTAAACTTGCTTTCTTAGTTAAGATGCGACTTAGTTGTAAACCTTTGACAAACGAACCTTAATTATAAAATTGAAATGTTACTTCATTGTTCCTTGAGTTGATCCCTTACTACTCTACATTAGATATTATAAGGATCTCAAAACCCTTGATCAAAAACTACATAATTGTAGAAATGGCATCCTAGAATGAAAGCCGAAGTCATTGAGTCTCATTCAGCTCAAAAACTCAGTAGCACTTATGTACGGCGTACATCCTTGACATGAAATGGTGCAAATATTGTACAGCATTTGATGACTCCAATTAGGAACGCAAAAATTCAAAAATAAAATAAATAAATAAATAAAAAAATAATATAAATAATAATAAATAAATAAATAATAATAAATAAAAATAGGATTTTTCCCCAATATACCCCTGCACTTTAAGCCTAATAACCCATAACCCCCGTGTTTAGAAACGCCTTCTATAACCCCCGACATTAGAAAAATAACCCAAATACCCTTAATGAAGCCCAAACCGTTAAATTTTAACACCTTAGTCTTTTAAGTCAATTAACCCCCCCTAATTCATCTCATTTAACCATAATCTATTCTCTATTCTCTATCCTCTAATACCTCTTAATTAAGTAAAAAAAAACAATCTAACTAATAATACTGTAACAAAGCAACATTTGAATCAATTCCACTCAAATATGACTTGAATCAATTTCATCCTAACACCGTCGCAAGAGTATCCAACTCGAGCCAACCAAATGAATTTCCACTCAAATATGACTTGAATCAATTCATCCTAACTAATTAAGCCCAACCGATTATCTGAATGGCACATTATACCAATTGCTCTTGACTTACTGAAAACCTCTTACAATGAACCAAATTCCAGCAATGACCAAAAACTAATAGTAATCTCATTATTCGGCGTCAAAATAATTCACCGCCGGAAAATCTTCGCCAGGAAATAATTTCCGACCATCCAATCGATCTGAGTTTGCCTGTAAGTTGAGAATCACCAAAATTGACATGTTTTCAACTGCAAGCCCCCCTTTCTCTTCCATGTAATGCCGTCTTTTCACAATTTCGATTAATCCCAGAATACCCAATAAAACAACCTTTTGTAGTTCAGCAATTGATTGATCTTTTCACCAACAAGCTCAAAGAAGCAGTTGATGCAGCCCGCAACTTAGCAAGAAAAGGCTTTCGCTTGAACTCTGAAACTTACTCATTTCTGTAACACCGTGTCGAAAAACAAGTCGCTCAAAAAGAGAGTGCATCTTCATTGAAGTTACTGGTATGAAACAAGTCCCTGCAATTCCAAACCCTAATTGGAAGACAAGAATGGCCCAAAAACCGAGAAGAATGAAGATATTGCGCCAAATTGGAAAGAGAAACCTAGAAGAAGAAGGACGCAGAAGACTCAAGCCATGGCAGTAGTTTGAGTATTGAGTTGTCAATTGATGAATAGTTTTAGTAGTATGATTAGAAGAAAGAATAGGTATGGGGTAATTAAGAATTAAGAGTGATTAATGAAAGGATTTAAGGGTGGTAAGGTTAATAGATTAGTTATAGTTGTTTAATGGAGCTAAATTGAATTAGATACGTTGTAAAACTTAACGGTTTTTTGGCTCATTAATATTTGGCTATTTTTTCTAATTGGATATGATCGTTTCTAAAAACACGGGGGTATATGGGTTATTAGGCTTAAAGGCAGGGGTATATGGGGAAAAATCCCATAAAAATAACAAAGGGAGTATTTCATTTCGATACTACACATTTTTGCATGTGCCCGCTAAATAATCCTATGCAGGGTTTTAAATACATAGACTGATAGACAAACTCACTAAGAAAGATTTTAATATTTTTTTTTCCCCGTAGAATTAGAAAATTTTCGTTTTCAAGGAAAACAGGTGAAATTTTAGACTGCGCTATATCTTAATTGAAAACTTAGCATGGATGTTAAGATACCTTTAGGTGCAAAATGGGAAATTTTGAACAAGTTTGGGGTAGGTCAATTTGTTTCATGTCCAAATGTTCATTAAAGACGACGAGTTATTTGGTAGAAGACAAACGAGTTTTGCTCGGATGACACATGGCCTTTTGTTACTTGTTAGTCAGTTTGGCTAAACTTAGTGAAAAGAATGGAATTATACTGAATTATTCATCAACTGAATATAAACCTATATACCAACAAAACAATGCCTATGTGAAGTTGGGAGCTTTATTAACATGTCTACAAATGAAAATTTCACACGAGAAAAAAAAAATCTTACTTCGACAATAACTGCATCACCAAATCCGAAACCACAAGCTGGAAGATCATCACCTCCAAATGTAGATAATAATCGGTCATAACGCCCACCACCACAGATAGCCCTTAACTTTCTTTGTCTATCAAAACCCTGAAAGATGGAGAAMGACAAAAATTATCTCCAATAACTCCATAGAGCATGCAAAAATTATTGTGAGACCAAAGACATCCTAGTTTATTGGGAACTAGTAAGACGCCACAAATCACTTCCATGTAATTCTAGCAAAAACCCTTAAAACGTTGCCAAGTTTGGTTTGCAAGAAACATACATCAACCAACCAACCAACCAATCAATCAATCAATCAAAGCCTTAATCCCATAAGTGGGGTCGGCTACATGAACCAAAAGTGATTATTTCGGGTACTGATCCAAGAAACACGCATAGATGAGAAAATTACAAACTTTTAATAACTAATCACTTACCAATACATGTATTTATGACTTAACTTATGAAGTGTGACAAGGCAAAGATCAGGTCTTTTTCACACGAAGCGCAGACCTTTAATAATCCAAATAACATATGAAGGAAACAAGAGAGAAACCATCAGTATTATTACACRAAGAAATAGGGAAAAGAAGCCCTAACTGCTACCACTGCAGAGCCAACACTGGTCTTCCTCRGCTGCACTACTGCTAGTAGTGCATCCTTCTCGCTTTTTTCTGTTGTACTAATTTTTTCTTCATTGTTCTATCTTTTTGTGTTATGTTTATGAAACTTTTATTATGTTTTCTTCCAAGAACAATTATTGTTCAAATACTAAAATAGTTTAAATGATTTTGCTCTAATATTCCCAAGAGTATGAAAAGGTAAAGTTGAATTTAAAAAATACAATATCTTATTTTTTTTATTTTTTTTTATACAATAGCTAAGAATCTGAGAAATGCAAATGACCTATTATATTTCTATGAAAACATATGGTCATTATGTTATTTACTTCCTCCGTTTCAGGCT